>SKCR01008879.1:0-281503 GCA_019454045.1 Zanthoxylum bungeanum | reverse complement strand
CTCAGTTTGTAAATAATAATCAACGCAAAGCCCATAATTCAATTGGATTTCAATCAGGCGAGAGCCAATAAATAGAAGGCCCATATTGTAGGACAGCGATCAACGCAAAGCATAGGATTCGATTGGATTTCAATGAGGTCAGGCCTAAGAAATTGAAGGCAACAAACACTCTTTCTCAATAACATTTTTACCACACACAATAACAATAAAAAAATATATAAAATAGTAACATTCACTGAATTTAACATCTACTTGAATTTTTTTAACTACAACTCTTCTAATAATCACAATTACACCAATATTTTTTTTTTGATATAATCATCATTTAAAATTTTAAAATGTAGGAAAATAAAAAGAATGATAACCAAAGCAAAAATTATAAATATTTCATGAAATTAATAATCACTAAACACCAAATTAATTAAATAATGTAACAGATATAGTTAGAAAATAACAATATAACATGATTAGATTTTAAAATTTTCAATAAATTAAGTTGTTCAATTAATTTAGTTAAAAATTAGTTCTAATTTGGTTCAGTTCGTTTTTTTTATTAAAAAATTGAACAGTTATTTTTGAAATTAAAAAAACTATCACTTCAATTCGATTTTTTCGATTCACTTCAATTTTTTTAATTTCAATTATTTTTTTATTCACCCATAATAAGACCTTTACCTTTTTCCTTCTTTTATATATCCTTTTTTCTTTTAATAATATATATATGAGCCCTAGCTTTTAGCTAGCCCTATTTGATGCTTTGCCAATTTTAAAGTAAAACCCTAAATACTAATATGCATCTTTAAAGGTTAATGGGTATCTTGCTAATTTTACAAAGCAGTCAGAATTATATATCCATCTTACCAAGTGATCTTTTGATTAAATGATGATAAATTCATTAAGGGTTTTTGTTACAATTGTTTCAGGAACTGTGGCATAACACATTAAAAGGATTTGACTGATTCTAGGGTTAGGATAAACTAATCATGTGAAGCTTAACGAACAAATGATATAAAATGATGGACACGTGTACGACAAGTGGTACTTGATATGGATGGTGTCCTAACCAAAGTATTCGATTTAGGTTATAATAAGAATGCACTTTGTGCGGGTTAAATATATTTTTAACTATAATTTCATATATATAAGAAATATATTATTATTTTAGATATTGATTTTGTAAATGGTTTAGATCTCATCGATTTTATAATCTAAATAAGATAATTTGATTTATTTATTTTTTATAAATTCGTTTATCTCGTAATTATCAATTAATATTTCTTATTTATATTAAAATTTATCTACGCTCTTTATCTCTCATTTGAAATCATATCCCTAATTATAAATAACTTTTAAAATGCTTAATTTTCTTTCGAATAAAATTTAATATAATTTATTCAATTTAAGCTTTAAATTTCTTATCTAACTTCAAATTTTGATCAATCCGGATTCACTTTGCAATAACCAATAGTCAGTGTTTGCATGCTAAAGCATAGCAAATAATAAAAAGTTCATAAAAAACTTATAAAAATAAACTAAAGTCCATATTAACTTTGCAAGAACTAATAGTCAGACTCTACATCCTAAAGCACAACAAATAATAAAAAGATCATGAAAAATTTATAGAAATGATTTGAAGTAAAATAAAAAATAACAATCAACAATAGACCCGAAATCAAAAAAAATGGTTAGGTTTTGTGAAAGACTACTATTTAGTTTTCTTATTTTAATAAGAAATTATGTTTTATATTGTAATCGGTCTCTTATTTTAATATATTTTATTATTTTTATTTTTATTTTATAATTTAATAATAAAAAATTAATTATAGATTAGATGCCATGTAGGTTTTTTTAAATTTTAATGTTAGATTATAATATATTTTCTTATTATAATAGGTTTCTTATTTTAATAGTTTATTATTTTAATTTTAAAAAATAATAAATTATAATATTAATTAATTAAAGTAATAGGTTTCTTATTTTATTAGGAGAATATTTTTTTTATATTGTAAAAGATTTCTTATTTTAATAATTTCTTATTTTAATTTTATAATTTAATAATAAAAATTAATTTTAGGGCTATTTTAATTTTATAATTTAATTAAAAATGATAATTGTAAAGATTATGTACCACATGGCGCAGTGAGAAAGTTTTAAAATATTTAACTCGTATATATACACATATTTATATTTATATTTCTGAATTATCTGTGATATTATTCAAAAAGTTATCGGATAGTATAATATGTTTTCTTATTATAATAATGTTTTTATTTTTAGATTTATTAATTTAATTTTATAATTTAGTAGTATTTCTTATTTTAATATGATAATATAATATGTTTTCTTACTATAGTATAGTTCTTGTAAAATTCTAATATATTTTTTTTTATTGTAATAGGCTTTTTTATTTAGTAGATTTATTAATTTAATAGTCTTTTTTATTTTAATAGGATAGTATAATATATTTTATTATTATAATAAGGTTCTTATTTTTAAATTTATTAATTTAATAGTATTTCTTATTTTAAATAATAGTATAATATGTTTTTTTATTATAATAGAGTTCTTAGAAAATTATAATATGTATTTTTATTATATTGATTTTTTATTTAATAGATTTGTTAGTTCCATTTTTATTGCCAATGTCCGTAACAAAATAAGTTCAATTGATTTATAATGAGTCTTGAAGATCTCGGAGCAATTGGACAAGTATTTGGCAACATGAGATAGAGATTTCAGAGTGATGTTTACTCTTTTTCATATTACAGAAGATTTAGAGCTCTAATTGACATGAGGTCAGTTTCATTGGAAAGTAGACTCGAAGAAGATCGCGTACATATAAAGAACTCATGATTTGGCCAAGAGAGGAGAAAGTTACAAGCGTTTTAAGTTACCCCTGAAAACCAGTCCGCGATCTGCGTTCGTGGTGCGTTCTTACCTGAGTTCGAACGTTTTCGAGGCAGAGACTTTGTGTTTGAGTTGCGTTTGAAGTGCGTTCGAACGTCCCTGCATAATTAGGTTATCTTAGACACGTTTTAAAGCCAAAATAACAATAGGAAACCCTTTTCCTTGGCCCTACCTATATAAACAAACATAAAGCCACCTTCCCCATTGGTTGAAACAGTTGAAACAGATTTCCCTTGAGCCAAAACCTCTCAAAGCTTTCAACTCTCTTTGAATCCACCATTGAAGACTTCTTCACATTCTTGTCTTCTTCATTAACTGTGTGATTCCAACTTTGATAAACCATTAACACAACCAAACCCAAAATTCCCAATCATTCAGAGTTCTTAAGGTGGAAGTTTGGTAGTCGAAGTTCCGGCTTCATAGGTGATACAATCTACTCAGAGACTTCAGACGTTCTGAAGAGAACCGTGGGTCGCGGGCTTGAGGAGTTGCCTTGAGTTCTTGCAGTATTGAGGTACTTGAGTCGGTGGAGTTGCCACCATAGGTCTTGACCATCACTGTAAGTCTTTCTCGATATAGTGGATTGGGATGGTAGCCGATATACTCGGAGTGGTTTTTTTACTCGCAAGAGTTTTCCACTTCGTCACTAAAATCATTGTGTTGAATTTTGTGTGATTGATTTACTTTTCCGCAATTTATATTATTGATTAATATTGTGGTTCGCTTGTTGATTTTCATAGACACATTAATTAGGACTTGTCTTAATTAATTGTGATTAATTCCGCAAAGGGTTAGAACCTAGGATAACCCCGATTTTTCAAGATTTATTAATTTAATTTTATAATTTAATAGTGAGTGGCCATGTGACGCGAATATATATATATATTAGAAAAAAGGTTGGAAAGGAGTATATACGAGGCATTAATTATTATTTTTTTATTTTTATACCACTACTATACATTGGAGAGAGAGAAAGGACATATTCATATGGGTGCTAAGTATCAATCTACAATGCATGCAACTTTAATTCTTTTAGGGTTTCAAAAGTAGCATAATTGTTCTAAATTTGAGTGCATTCAGAAAGAGAGAGATAAATTTACAAAAGAAAGAGATATATAATCTACAGAAAAACATCCACCATAAAGATTAAAGAATATAATATTTGCCTGTAAGGAAGGAATATCTTAGTTCCAATTCTACGACTCAAAATTAAGGGAGTAGGAGTATACACAAAGCTTTTAAGACCAAATGAGACCTGGTGGGCCAGTTGATTTTTTATTTTTAATATTTCTATAATATAAAGATGATGAGGCTTAGTGTAATTCCACTTAAAAGTTCTAGTCACAAAAACAATACCTTTGTAAAAAAAAAAATATATAATCATGTGTACATGTTAAATTATCCTACAATGTGGAAAGTCTCGTACGCTGGGTCATCATAATATTTTTATAATTTAGCCCCTAAGTTTATTATTTATTAATATAACCCTTCTAAATTTTTTGTTATCTCTACAAAACATTCCAAGCTTAAAGCTTTAAAAATACACCCAAAAATTAAAGAACAATAAAGGAGCCTAAGCGCCGGGAATCTTCTTCTGCTACCAACTTTAGTGAAGTGGCTAGGAAGGTAAGGAGATTCTCTCTTAATAAATTATCATTTCAATTTTATATTTTCATTTGTGGGTATCAACTTCTTTAAGAGTTCAGATACGCTTGAAAAAATTATAATCAGCGTTAGTTTTAACTATTATGTAACTTAAGCTTTGTTAGTTTGGTCTATGGGGTTCCCAATGGTGGTTTTGTGGTGTATGATTTAATTTTTAGATATTGGGTTCGAATCCAAGTGATGTATTTCTTATAAGAATTGGGATAGCCGAAAATTTTACCTGCTCTACTTAAATCTGAATCGGGTACTTTAACAGCGAGATTTTCAACGTTAAAAAAAAAAAAAAAAAGTTCTATCTATGGGGCACACTGTACAAAAAGATCCATGTGAAATGTGTGTCGGTGGACATATGTACTACTGCTAGCTTAATTCACTTATTTTATTTTATTTTAAACTCAATTTCCTCTTTATCTATATGAATGGTTCTAAATCTCTTATTTTCAAGACGATAAATTTTACCAAAACTAATTACATGTTTAATAGCTTAATGTTAAGTTAAAATAAGTCCCCAAAAGGCGTGTTTTGGTGGTGCAAAATTCAGGATCTGATCTTTAGGTCATGATTCGAATCGAGGGAATGTGTTTTTTGTAAGAGCCAGGAACAATCGGAATTTTACATGTTCTGTTTAAACCCGAAAAGAGTAGTTTGGCGGTGGATTTTGGGAAGATTTCAAAAAAAAAAAATATGTTAAAATAAGAACATGAAAGAGTTATGATCTCTGTGACTGCGTATGACTTTCTATATTAGCTATATGTATGTGAATTAAATATAGATCGGATTTTTCAAACTGGAAAATAAATAATCTTCGCCTCATCTATGTGACGAGAGTTTAAACTACAGATTTATTGTTACATGAAACAATCAACGAATGTGATAATCTTATTGAAACAGAATCTTTACAAACAATATCAGAAACTTATAAATAAAATTACAAACCAAACCAAAGACAGAACTTACAATTCAAGTAAACAAAATATATAAACTCACAGACTTGAGATTGAGGCTAGCGTAATGCTATGTCCTATAGCAGAATTTCGTCCATACTCTTGTGCTTGTAGTTCTACGGACGTCTGCCACCAGGATTCAACAATCTGAAGTCGAAATTCTGCACGGAAATCGACCCCTGGCGAATCTACTCAATATTTCGTTTCCAAAGATCAGATGTGATAATCCACGTTTTTCATAAAAAGTATATATCTCTTCAAATACAAACTGTTCTATATAAATAGACAGTTAGAAACAGTTGAAGACTGATGCAGGGTTGATGACCTTTGAGTAGAGTTGTGTTCTTTTGATTTAAATTAAGATTTAAATCCAAAAATAAACAAAACAGAAAATTATTCCATGGAGGCTAATAAATCCAAGACCCATCTTTTGACCAATTAATATATATATTAAATATATATATTAATTATCATGCCAACCATACATCCAAACCATACACCCAAGCCAAGCCCAAGCCTTATCATCCAACTTAATATAAGTGTGCAAAAACCACTTATAAACTTTTCATATTCCCTTTACATTTTCTATGTGGGATTCATATTACTATTTAATATACAAACTCTTACATTTATTATCAACATAGAAGAATTTATCAACTGAATTAAAATGATTGGAATATAAAATAAAGAAAATTCAATTGTTAGTGACGCAGATATAAGACTTAAACAACCTCTCACATGAAACGATTAATCACTAAACTATGGGGTGGTTTTACGCAATTAATCATCATCTCTTACAAATCTCATAACCTACGTAATACATGAAGATGGATTAAGAAAGATTTTTTTTCAGATCCTACATAGGATACTCGAATTAATGAAAAAGGAAGTTCATTTTACTGCATGCATGGGCAGAGATGATTCGAGTCCAAATTTAAAATAAAAATAAATAAATAAATAAATAAAAAGTAATGAACCGGACTCATTATACCAGCCATTGATGTATGCCAAAACAGTGAGAAATACAACTTTTTCATGAAAGTTAAAAGTTAAAGTTTTCAGAAACTGCATCTAATTCCCTTATCTACGACTGAAGTAATTATATAATGGAAGGTGGAGGTAATGTCACTACAACAAAATAGACCTTTAGCGTCCAAACATTTAGCGTCGAAATTTTTTTCGACGCCAATAAACTCTTTAGCGTCGAAATTATATTTGTCGCTAAAGGTTTATCTTTTAGTGTCGAAATAATTATTTGACGCTAAAGGATTGATGATTTAGCGTCGAATTTCTATTTCGACGCTAAATGTTCCATCATTTAGCGACAAAAAATTATTTAGACGCTAAAGGATGAACCTTTAGCGTCGAAATATTATTTGGACGCTAAAGGTTCAACCTTTAGCGTCGAATCTAAATTTCGACGCTAAAGTTTAAAAATTTTGAATTTATCGACTAATAAATTCAAATTTAAATTTTGACATTTAGCGACTAAATTTTCGACGCTAAAAGTCAAAAAATTCGACGCTAAAGGTTTGAACCTTTAGCGTCGAATATAAATTTCGACGCTAAAGGTACAACATTTAGCGTCGAATCTAAATTTCGACGCTAAAAGTTAATTTTAAAATTTTCGAATTCCCCTTAAAAAAATTGAATTTACCGCCTAATAAATTTAAATTTAAATTTTGACATTTAGCGACGAATATTCGACGCTAAAAGTCAAATATTTCGACGCTAAAGATCAAAATTTTGGCGGAAAAATTCCCGCTATTTGATGATTTTTAGCGACGAAATCCTTTTTGTCGCTAAAGGTTTTTTTTTTTGCCTATAAATTCATTTGCTCTTTCATTTCTTCTATTATCACTTTCTTTCTCTCATACTCTTATTTCCTCTCTAAATTTATTTTTCCTTAAATGTTTTGTTTGTTTGTTTGTTTTGTATTTTATATTCACATCTAATATTTATTTATTTATTTTTGTAGGGGAATATGAAGATGAAGAAATGGTGAAAATGATGATAATGAAGAAAATGAAAGTGAAGATGGAAAATTGTATTTTATCATTGTATTTTATCATTTTATATTTTTTTGTTGTGATAAATTTTGTAATTTTAGTTTTATATCAATAAAAATATCATTTTATATTTTGTTATTGTGATAATATAAATTTTAGTAACAAATTCGTAATAATTTTTATAACAAATTTAATTACTTTTGTAATGAAATTAGTTTGAGATTAATTTGTAATAATAATATTCTTATACCTTTTAGCGTCGAAATATTCGACGCTAAAGGTAATAAAATGATATATATTTTTTAATATTATATCACATTTAGCGTCGAATATTTCGACGCTAAAGGTCAACTTTTTGGCGTCGAAATTATTCGTCGCCAAATACATGTTTTAACGTCGAAATATTTTTGACGCAAAATATTGTACTTTAGCGTCGAAATTTTTTATTTCGACGCTAATTGTCTTTCTCGTCCAAGTTTTAACGTCGAAAATTAGCGTCGAAAATTTTCGACGCTAATAACCTTTAGCGTCAAAAATTTGTACTTTAGCGTCGAAAAATTTCGACGCTAAAGACCCTTTTTTTTGTAGTGTGTGATACCACCAATTAATACAGTGTTGAGTTTGGACCGTATAAATTATTTTCTACCAAATGTGCATTTATAATCTCATTAATTGATGAAGCATCACAACAGAAATTTAAATCCCAACTAGATTGATACTGAAGATTTCGTTATATCCTCTACTAACCATACCTGAAGAGAGAAATTTGTTAAATTTAACTCAACCTAGGCTAGATACCTTAAAGATAAATAAAAAAAGGTATCGCTCTCACTAAAATCTTATTCAATAAACTCAATCGGTCTCTTTAACACATGCATTTATAACAATTAACGATTATGAAAATCTTATCAAATAATTATCAATTACAATTTGTTAAAAATAAAAAATAAATAAATTTAGAATAAATCTCAACATAACTCTGAATTCATGATATATATATATATATATATATATATATATAGAATTATAATTATATTAAATATAATAATAATTTTTTAATATTTTAACACGTATATTTTGATTTTTCTCTTAAATGAGTGAGAAAATAAAGAGAGAGGTTGCAAATGCAAATACAAATTTAATTGCTATCGCTTTCTATAATCAGTCTTCTCCAACAAGACTCCAACCGTTGCCTTTTTCTGCTGATTCTCCTAAAACAAAAGTAAAAGTAAAAAAATTAATAATTTATATATGAAAGTGAATAGATTCTCCTCGTGACACGTGTCCTTTTTATTCCCCTATATCTTCCTTCTGAATATCCCTTTTGTCTGATGCATTTAATAGATATATGTTTTTATTTATATATCAAAGGGATATTCCCTCTCTTTTATTTTTCTTTTAAGATTAAAATTGTTCAAAATCGACACCAAGATGTGCTATCAAATTCTTTTTTTTTTTTTTAAAAAAAAAAAAAAAACATTCTTTCGTTCTTTAGAAAATGAATGAAATAAATAGCTCAAATTAATTGGCGGGGTTGTGCTAACGTGAGCCAATAAAAACTTTACCCTTCATCTACGCCAACCAAAATATATATATATAACTAATAAATGACTTTCTTTTTAGGCTGTTTATATAGACATTTTTATCTTTGAAACTGTGCAAGTATGCGTATGAATCATTAATATTTATAATAAATTATTAATATTTAAAATAAATTATTAATGTATATAACTCTTCACATTCTTCCACCACTAATATTTTATTTTCCCAGATCATCCAAATTTTTTGTTTTCCAAAATTATTAATTATTGAAAAGATGTTAATTAAATACATATGTTTCAAATGAATTATTAATGTTTCAATTTTTCATATTTTTAAATCTCAAACCTTTCATTTTCTCGACTCTTCCAAACTCTTCGTTTTCTTATATTATTAATGATTAAAAGTTTGTTAATTAAATGTGTATTTATTTCAAATGAATTATTAATGTTTAATTTTTTACATTCTTCATTACCTCTAACTTATTTATTAGTAGAAGTTCAAAAGTTATAAGTTATATTAACTATAAAAGTTTTCCTAAATTAGCCAAATCTATACTTACATTAAGAGATTTATTCTCTATCAATAAAAAGTTATAAAATGGAATAAGTTATAAGTCACATTCATTAATTTGAAAGAATGTTAAAGAAATTACATTGTCTGTACAACTATAATTAAATGTACGATATTAATTAATTTTATTTTTTACATTTGATATATATCATATTTATCTCTAATAAAACAAGTCGTGTATCTATATATAAAAGTTGAAAATCTCATTCTAAATTAGTATGTACATGTTGTTAGGGATATGCCCTATACCCAACTTGTGGATGAGCTATATGTACATGTATTTGTAATATTTTCATTAATTAATAAAATGACAATCTTTATTATACGTGTCTTACATAAATTATATGAATCATCAAACACTGTAATAAAGCCCTTGGAGTAATAAGATGATGGCTTCCATGCCTTATGAGAATCATTACTCTTAAACGTTCATAGTCATAGTTTTGTGAATAATCTGGGCGTTCACAAAGCGGAGAGACTAGTATGATGATATGATCCGCCCTTAAGTGGGGTAGCCGATCTCATATGCTACTAGCGGAGATCCGCCCGCTTGGTGTATCACATGGATGCATGAGTTGCTCGTGTCTATCGAACCGACCGCAGGAAGTTTTCACATGAAGTTTTTATCTCATGTGTCTGTGAGAACTTTCATGTATCGATTGTATGACTAGTCCTTAGACTTGAGGTCTTTACAATCTTATGTGTGGATCAAATAACTTTGACATTCTCCTTCCCCGGTTCAAAAGATCCGGTCATAAGGGTATGATTGGGTCATTTGTTGAAACACATGAAGTTTGTAAAGATACAACAGAGAATCGCCACTCTCTCGGTTAAAATTTCTTATAAGAGTAGTATTCCAATTCACGGGTTGATATGTGTGATCAGTGCTTGAGACTGTGGCCGCAGCGGAAGAATCATGTGAGATTATTGGGTTAGCACGATTCATGACACTATCAACATCATATATTTGACTATATGGGTAGACACTTTCCATACCCTAGGTCAAACGGTGGGGATACAGTGAGGCGGAGGACCGTATCATATGTAAATCGCATACAGAATGGGTATATATCTTTCCTTCTCATTTGGGGGCCTTGGCATGTTGCTAGGTGTCAACCTTGGTCATTGAAATCGAACGACCATCTGATCAGAGGATAATTTATGTTCGATTAAATTATCACGATTCATTTCATGTCCAATTTGAGGGGAACCCAAAAGGTCACACACAACAAAGTCGAAATCAATGGTTAACAGTGCACAGTATAAATTTAACAGCATATATATGATTGATGTATGAATTGTTCATAAATGGTTCAATGTGTTTAATTATTGAACAGATCATTTATAAGGTTCCATAGTGGCTTAGGGATTGGTGAATGACGATAGGGGCACTTTGGGAATTGGAATAAATAAATAAATAAATAAAAACGTGAATAGTAACATAAATAGTAATTTTTTTTATTTGTTATTTGTTTTGAATTCCAATTCGGCCCAAACTCTTATTAGGGTTTTATAATCTCATTAAACCACTAAATTAAGATCCAATAGCTAAGATTAAATTAGCATTTATCCCACATCGGATTCTTAATTAATTTTGTTGTCTTTGGAGCACCTATATAAACCCAAAGAATTCTTTACAAATTTTTGCACCAAACCTTTAATATCTTGGGTTTATATAAGTGAGCAACTCTAAAGTTTAAGAGTAAGCCACTGATTTTGAGGATCCTTAAGTCTAATTGACTAGAGGAACCTCGAGTTAAAAGTTTTGAGGTATTTGCCTAGGCTAGCACCAAGGGTAAAATACCCGTGCACTTAAGGCGTAGTCTTGCCGTTGAGTTTTGGCTTTGGTGTGTGCACCTTTGGAGGCCACACACTTGGGTGGCTCTTTGAAACGTGGAAGAGCTTGCTAGTTCGAGAAAAGCTTGTAGCTTTGAGGGAGGACTGGAGAAGTCTTCGGTTCAAGTAAGTATTTTTCTTTCTTTATTTTAATTAGAGTTCTTATGATAGTTTGCATGTTTAGGTTTATGTTCTTTGCATGTTTTATGAGTTCTTATGCATAGAATATATAGTAACATGTCTAGGCTTGTAGAATAATAAAAATAAATGGGTCTTGAGCAAAGGGATAACGGCATCATAATTTGATTTTTTTTAATTTTTCCGCTGCACACTCGTGGCCGCTTCCCAACAGTGGTATCAGCGCGCCGTTTTTGTTTTGATTAGTTCTCTCTCATTTGAACTCAAAATTGGGTGTGTAAAAGCTCGTTGGAAATCTAATACCCTGAACTTAATTTTAGGCACAAGTTTTGCATGATTTGGTTAAGATTTGAATGTGAAATTGCATTTAAAGTTCACGCATCTGTAAAAAAAATGTGAATAGTAAATTTATTTGAATAAAATAAAATGCAATATCATAATTAAATATTAATCAAAGTTATTTAATGCCTAAAATAATTCCAACATATTAAAACTCATATGCTTGATGATTCTATGTATGATTAGAATTGGCATGATTATTTTAGGGTGCAAGCATCTAGAGACTTTCTAAGAAAATAGAGAGTGTATTGCTTATCCCTTAGCTAAATAATTATTCCGTGATGAACTTAAAGATTTATTACCTTTAAGGATAATAAATATAAATCACTTGTTTATAATAAAAGACATTATAAAAGATACAAGTGGGGTGGGTGTTGTGATATTTTTATATCGTACCGCAAATATACGGTGTCAAATTTTAGTATAAATGAGTTTAGAGTGTCGAACCCACATGGATTGCGTTAACTCGCACTAAGTACTACAATTGATAATCCTAACTTTATTTAGAAAACAAATAATAAAGATTTTTAATAAATAAATAAAATATAAAAATATTTAGATATGAGGAACTAATACGATAGAGATTTTGGATCCTGATTTCACCTAGCTGTCGCCTATGTATTTGTCATGCCAATTAATCATTGTTCAGTTGAATTGTTTATAAGTCAAGACTCCTAAAATATCCACTCCCTCTCTCGAGTGCCAAGTGAAAATATCATCAACTATAGACTTCGATATCTCTATAAAAATCCAATAGTTAACAACTCATTACGCTTTGTGATTCTATGTTAACGACTTCAAAGGACTACAGATTCTCTCGAACTCTATAAAATCCTAGGCTATATTCTCTAGATTTATTCAAAATCCCCTCTCTCGAGTGATAGATTCTAAACATATATCATCTTCAATTGTGGCCAGCAATCAAGAAGCATTAAACTCAAAAGAATATAAATAAATTGAATAAAACTTCATCACAAAATTGATAAACACAATACAAGGTTCAAGCATAGATTACATCATTCTCCCGAATTAAGGAGTTAATTCATGAAAAAAGATAAATACATTGATAAACAAGTCATGAATCTAATGGAAATCATTAGAGTTCTAAGAAATAAACAAGAAGATAAAACCCGAATTGAATCTCTTCCTCTCCGGACGTCACCGCCTTAATCTCCTATTTTCGCTCTTCAATCCTCTCCTTGGATCTCTAAAAATATTTATTTATGTGTTTTGTGCAGTGTATTAGCCTCCTTTTTTGAGTATTGGACGAACCGTTCTATTTATAATAGAGGCTATGAGTCATTAAACATCTAAAAACCCTAAAATCATGTTTCTGGTCCGCGGGGGACGCTGCGGCGCCGAACAGTGGGCGCTGCAGCGCCCAACTCTCAGGAAAATGTATGTAAATGACTAGATCTCGTCGAGTAGATGCAAATCGATATATTATGGGTCTCGAAACTCTTTCTAAATCAAAAGTTATAGCCTTTTTAATTTCACTGCGCAGCTGATGCATGTTTTTGCTGCTTCTTGAGTCTGATACTCCCGATAGAACCCGAAATATGCGTATTTGGTCCATTCTTGATGTTATAATGCTTCCTACAAATAAGACATAAAATAAACTATAAAATACATTAAATGGCTCGAACCATAACAAAATAATAGGCTAAAGATGCTAGAATAAGTGGATATAAATCACACTTATCAGTGGTACAAGACGTTAATAAAACTTTCCAAACTTATGTTAATTTAACCAAAGGTATTACTAGAGTTAGATAATGATTTGATGTCTTTCTTCACTCACTACCTTTTTATAGCCAAAAGGAAAAGCTGTGAAGACATCTAGATAATCATTTACTCAAAGCTTACCTTAAAGCATATTTAAAGTGTTGGACTAATTTGGAGGATCTATTGTTTATTCCTGTCACCAAGGCAATAAGAGCCTAAGAGGTAAGGGTATTTAAGAGAGTTCGCTCCACCCTCCCTCTGAGGAATTTTCAATGGAGGAATCCATTTGACAGTTATTCACTTAAACTTGCTAAAATCCTCAATAATAATTTAAGTCTAAAATTTGCCACCCATTGTAAAGTATAGACCAAATGGCTTAAATCGTATTTGTAGGACTAGGCTTTACCAGACTGAAAAATACCAATTTATCCCTAAATAGTACCATTGACAATGGTTTGACTTTTCTGAGTCATAAGACGCAGCGACCCCTTAGGCGTGGTCTTATAACTTAGTGGCAAAGATTGGGTGTCCACGAGGACTAGCATAAGCTATGACATGATTAATTGCCCAACCCAATGATCAATGAATTGTGATTGATATCATAAATTGGTTGGGAACCTACCTAATTATCATATTTTATAACGACCGGCCCTAGTCGGAGTTATGAAACGATGATAATGGGATCCTTGCCCACAAGAAATCCATCATATTGGGGTTGATGCGATTTACTTAAAATTTTAAAACAATTGAGTGGGAGCAACTTCATAATATTAAAAGCCCATGTTATTATGAAACATTAATGAAAATATATTCCTAATTTTAACATTCTCTCTTAACATGTGGGTTAAAATATTTCACAAACATTCAAATGGAAAACAGATTATCACTTCGTTCCATCCTTGATGAGCATAAGCTCAAAGGGGACAACTACAATGACTGGTTTAGAAACCTTAAAATTTTCTTACGACAAGAAAATATTTTCTATGTTATTGAAAGACCATTTCCCCTGAATCCGCAGAAGATGCTGACCAAAATACATTTGATGCTTGGAAGAAACACGTCGATGGTGATGAGCAAGCAGTTTGCATAATGCTTGGCTCTATGTCGGACGAACTTCAGAAAGCTCACGAAGATATGGATGCTCAAACCATCATCTTTCACTTGAAGGAGTTGTATGCAACTTCCGTTCATACCGTGAGATTCCAAGTGTCATGTGCCTTATTCCAAACAAGGTATAAGGAAGGATCTGTTAGTGGACATGTGCTTAAGATGATTGGCCACATTGAAAAATTGGCCAACCTCGGGTTCATCATGGATCATGAGATAGGTCACGATCTAATTCTTCAGTCCTTACCAAAAGACTTATCTAACTTTAATATGCAGTTTCATATGTCTGATAAAGAAGCTACTTTAGCAGAATTGCACAATCTGATAAAGCAAACAGAGAAGGACTTGAAATCGGAGCTTAAAACCTCCGTCATGCTTACGGGTACGGACCTGAAGCCACGAGGCCCAAAGAAAAATAAGGGCATGACCAATGCTCCAGATCACCTAAAGCCCAAGGGTAAGGTGGAGAAGAAAAAAGGGAAATGGGAAATGTTTCTTTTGTGGAAAGAATGGTCATTGGAAGAAAGACTGCAGATCCTTGAAAGCCAAGGAAGCTAGGGAAGCCCAAGAGGCCAAGAAGCCCAATGCTTCAGGTATGTTGTATATGATTGAACTATATTCTCAAAACTCTGAACCTTCTACTTGGGTGCTTGACACCGGTTGTGGGATTCACTTGTGTAACAATGTGCAGGGCCTGAGAAACAGTAGAAGACTCCGTCATGAGGAGGTTGACTTACGCATGGGTAATGGAGCAAAAATGGCTGCATTGTGCGTGGGGACTTATTCATTAGTTTTGCCGAATGGTTTAGTTTTAGACTTAGAAGATTGTGTTTATGTACCTTCTCTAGTAAAGAACATCATTTCAATTTCTTCTTTATGTAATAAAGGCTTTTCATGCCTAATAAGTTGTAATGAATGTTCTATTTATTTCAATGAAATAAAATATGGAGATGATATTTTGAATAATTGTATCTATATCTTATAAACTGACAAAGAATGTTCAACCTCTAATATATACAACGTTAACTCGAATAATCTCAATGAATCACTTTCTATGGCACAGTCGCTTAGGTCATATCAATGAAATAAGATTAACTAAGCTTTATAAGGATGAGTATTTCAGACCCTTCAAATATGAACCTTATGGAACTTGTGAGTCTTGTTTACTTGGTAAAATGACCAAATTACCCTTCAAAGGTAAAAGAAAACATGCAACGGAGACATTAGAACTCATACACTCTGATGTATGCGGACCAATGTCAGTTACCGCTAGAGGTGGATTCTCCTACTTCATTACCTTTATCGATGATCACTCGCGATATGGGTATGTGTACCTTATGCGGTACAAATCTGAAGCCTTTGAGAAATTCAAAGACTTCAAAGCTGAAGTAGAAAACCAGCTTAATAAAAGTATTAAGTCACTAAGGTCTGACCGATGTGGTGAATACTTAAGCAACGAATTTCAAGATTACTTGAGAGAAAATGGCATTGTTTCCCAGTGGACTCCTCCGGGAACTCCACAGCATAATGGGGTCTCCGAAAGGAGAAATCAGACATTATTAGATATGGTCCGATCAATGATGCCAGACACGGATCTACCTCTTTCATTTTGGGGTTTTGCTTTAGAAACTACAACACTACTACTAAACCAAGTTCCTTCCAAGACTGTTAGTCAAACACCATATGAGTTATGGTCTGGGAAACGTCCTAGTCTTAGTTATCTAAGACTTTGGGGATGTGACGCATATGTTAAGCTCACACAAACTAACAAAATGGATGATAAGGCAGTTAAATGTAAGTTTGTAGGATATGCCTTGAACTCAAGAGCATACGTGTTCTACATCCCAAATGAACAAAGAACATTTGTCTCACGAAATGCTAAATTTCTAGAGAATGAATTCCTTCTCAAGAATCATAGTGGGAGTAGACTTGACCTCGATGAGGTACAAGAAGAACAAACTAACATAAAACTAAAACCATGGCCCCTCAAAAGGGCAGCGACAGAACAACCACAAAGTTATGAACTTAGAAGGTCTGGTAGGGAAAGACATGAGCCTGAAAGATATGGTTTCCATATTGATGAGGAACATGATCAGGTCATTGATAATGACGATCCCACCAGTTATGACGAAGCAATGCGTGACATTGATTCAGTCAAGTGGCTTGAGGCCATGAAATCTGAAGTAGACTCTATGTATCAAAATCAAGTCTGGGACTTGGTGGATGCACCTGAAGGGATAAAACCCATAGGCTGCAAGTGGATTTACAAGCGTAAAATTGATGCAGAAGGCAACATCCAAACCTATAAGGCTAGGTTGGTGGCGAAATGGTATAGACAAATCCAAGGAATTGACTATGATGAAACCTTCTCGCCTGTTGCAATGATAAAGTCCATTCGAATTTTACTGGCACTAGCTGCACACTTTGATTATGAGATTTGGCAGATGGATGTCAAAACAACTTTCCTTAATGGGAACTTCGTATAGGAAGTCTATATGACACAACCTGAGGGGTTTGCATCTAAGGATGATCATAATAAAGTATGCAAGCTTAAACGATCCATTTATGGACTCAAGCAAGCCTCCAGAAGTTGGAATATACGATTTGATGAGACAATCAAAGAATTTGACTTCATCAAAAATGTAGACGAGCCTTGTGTTTACAGGAAAAGTAGTGGGAGTGCTGTTGTATTTCTTGTATTATATGTCGATGACATATTAATCATCGGGAATGATATTCCCATGATGCAAGCCACCAAGCAATGGTTATCTCAGAATTTCTCCATGAAAGATTTGGGAGAAGCAGCCTACATCCTCGGCATTAAGATCTACCGTAATAGATCTAAGAGGTTGTTAGGACTTTCTCAATCTACGTACATAGATAAAGTTTTGAAAAGATTCAAAATGGAAGATTCCAAAAGAGGTAATTTACCTACTTGTCATGGAATCAAATTATCTAAGGAGCAATGTCCACATACTCCTTCAGATAGAGAGCGTATGAGTAGGATCCTTATGCTTCAGCAATAGGATCGATCATGTACGCCATGCTATGTACAAGACCTGATGTCTCTTATGCTCTTAGCATAACGAGCAGGTATCAGGCAAATCCTGGTGAGCAACACTGGGCAGCTGTCAAAACAATCCTCAAGTATCTGAGAAGAACTAAGGATGTGTTTTTGACATACGGAGATTGTTCTGAGATGAAAGTCATTGGTTACTGTGATGTGAGCTTTTAGACCGATAGGGATGACAACAGATCGCAAACAAGATATCTGTTTACTTTGAATGGCGGTGCTGTCAGTTGGAAAAGCTCAAAGCAGTCAACTACATCGGACTCCACCACTGAAGCCGAGTATATTGCAGCATCTGAGGCAGCTAAAGAAGCAGTCTGGATAAAGAAGTTCATCACGGAGCTGGAAGTGCTTCCCGCGATAAAGAATGGCGTCACGATGTACTGTGACAACACGGGCGCCATTGCTCAATCAAATGAACCAAGGTCCCACCAGAAATCCAAGCATGTACTCAGGCGATTTCATCTCATCAGGGAGATTGTTGAGAGAAAAGAAGTTATTATAGAGAAAATACCCACAGAAGATAATCTTGCAGATTCTCTGACTAAAGGGCTGACTCAACAAAAACATGATAGGCACACCCGAGAGTATGGTGTCCAGATTCATACTAGTTGGCTATAGTGCAAGTGGGAGATTGTTAGGGATATGCCCTATACCCAACTTTTGGATGGGCTATATGTACATGTATTTGTAATATTTTCATTAATTAATAAAATGACAATCTTTATTATACGTGTCTTACATAAATTATATGAATCATCAAACACTGTAATAAAGCCCTTGGAGTAATAAGATGATGGCTTCCACGCCTTATGAGAATCATTACTCTTAAACGTTCCTAGTCATAGTTTTGTGAATAATCTGGGCGTTCACAAAGCGGAGAGACTAGTATGATGATATGATCCACCCTTAAGTGGGGTAGCCGATCTCATATGCTACTAGCGGAGATCCGCCCGCTTGGTGTATCACATGGATGCATGAGTTGCTCGTGTCCATCGAACTGACCGCCGAAAGTTTTCACATGGAGTTTTTATCCATGTGTCTGTGAGAACTTTCATTTATCGATTGTATGACTAGTCCTTAGACTTGAGGTCTTTACAATCTTATGTGTGGATCAAATAACTTTGACATTCTCCTTCCCCGGTTCAAAAGATCCGGTCATAAGGGTATGATTGGGTCATTTGTTGAAACACATGAAGTTTGTAAAGATACAACAGAGAATCGCCACTCTCTCGGATAATATTTTCTTATAAGAGTAGTATTCCAGTTCGCGGGTTGATATGTGTGATCAGTGCTTGAGACTGTGGCCGCAGCGGAAGAATCATGTGAGATTCTTGGGTTAGCACGATTCATGACACTATCAACATCATACCTTTGACTATATGGGTAGACACTTTCCATACCCTAGGTCAAATGGTGGGGATACAGTGAGGCGATGGACCGTATCATATGTAAATCGCATACAGAATGGGTATATATCTTTCCTTCTCATTTGGGGGCCTTGGCATGTTGCTAGATGTCAACCTTGGTCATTGAAATCGAACGACCATCTGATCGGAGGATAATTTATGTTCGATTAAATTATCACGATTCATTTCATGTCCAACTTGAGGGGAACCCAAAAGGTCACACACAATAAAGTCGAAATCAATGGTTAACAGTGCACAGTACAAATGTAACAGCATATATGATTGCTATAGGAATTGTTCATAAATGGTTCAATGTGTTTAATTATTGAACATATCATTTATGAGGTTCCATAGTGGCTTAGGGATTGGTGAATGATGATAGGGGTACTTTGGGAATTGGAATAAATAAATAAATAAATAAATAAATAAAATGTGAATAGTAACGTGAATAGTAATGTGAATAATAATTATTTATTTATTTATTATTTGTTTTGAATTCCAATTCGGCCCAAACTCTTATTAGGGTTTTATAATCTCATTAAATCACTAAATTAAGATCCAATGGCTAAGATTAAATTAGCATTTATCTCACATCGGATTCTTAATTAATTTTGTTGTCTTTGGAGCATCTATATAAACCCAAAGAATTCTTTACAAATTTTTGCACCAAACCTTTCATATCTTGAGTTTATATAAGTGAGCAACTCTAAAGTTTAAGAGTAAGCCACTGATTTTGAGGATCCTTAAGTCTAATTGACTAGAGGAACCTCGAGTTAAAAGTTTTGAGGTATTTGCCTAGGCTAGCACCAAGGGCAAAATACCTGTGCACTCAAGGCGTAGTCTTGCCGTTGAGTTTTGGCTTTGGTGTGTGCACCTTTGGAGGCCACACACTTGGGTGGCTCTTTGGAACGTGGAAGAGCTTGCTGAGTTCGAGAAAAGCTTGTAGATTGGAGGGAGGACTGGAGGAGTCTTCGGTTCAAGTAAGTCTTTTTCTTTCTTTATTTTAATTAGAGTTCTTATGATAGTTAGCATGTTTAGGTTTATGTTCTTTGCATGTTTTATGAGTTTTTATGCTTAGAATATATAGTAACATGCCTAGGCTTGTAGAATAATCAAAATAAATGGGTCTTGGGCAAAGGGATAACGGCATCATAATTTGATTTTTTTATTTTTCCGATGCACACTCGCGGCCGCTTCCCAACACATGTCAGCTCCTTTATCTGTAAAGATGTCCATCTATATAAGTGGGTTCTTCAACATTAAATTTTTGCTATTAAATTTTTTATCAAATAAAGAAATTCCTTTAATAAATTAAGGGTTTACTAATGTTGGATCAAGCCAATTAGATGGTCTTCAATTTTATATTTTACTCAAAAATGAAAGACAAGCATACACTTATCCCGAAAATAACTACACCTCTCTCATTATAGTTACAGTGATCACTGTAACGATTATTGTAGCTACAGTGAGAGGGGTGTAGTTATTTTCGGGATAAGTGTGTGTATGTGTATCACTTCTCTATTTTACTTGCTACTTTGGCTTTCATTTCCACGCCCATAATGAAAATGTTTAATTTTTTACTATTAAGTATTTTTTCAAACAAATAAATTTCTTTAATAAGTTAAGAGCTAGAGCAAGCCAAATATACAGTCTTCAATTCCATATTTTACTTTCCCGGTCTACTTTCCTTTCCACGCCACAAGGGAATATATAAAAGTTGAAATGTCTTGTCTCATTTCAAGCTGTTAAGGAATATTATTATGGAAACAATATTAAGGAAATATTATCTATTTTTTATGGAATCAATTTCCAAGATAGAATTCCTAGTATCCTTAAGATTTGTGATTTTATTATATTTCCATATTATATGAAGATTTCATATATTGATTATTATTGTACATAATTATAGGATTCATTTCCTATTTTGGTTTTATATGTAGCCTATATAAAAACTCATACCATTATAAATACAATATAGAGTGAATTCAAAATTTTCATTCATTATCTACCATGATATCAGACATTAGATTACAACTTTTCTAATTTTGCTCTCTCTATTCTTATCGACGCTTGAGGATCACGGCTACTATCGACATATGAACCTCACGTGCCACTACAAGAAAATACTGAATCAGCGACGGAAATTAGCGACAGAATAATCCATTTCAAATATTAGAAATGAAATAGCGACATAATTGAAATGGATTACGACATTAGCTACGAAATTTAACGACGGGACAAATTTCCGAAACAAATAATGGCGGCAATAAAATGGCGGGAAAAATACGACGGATTAGCTACGGATTTGTAACTAAATTAGAGACGGAATCTCTATATATAGAGACGGATTTACAAATCCGTCTCTAAATAGCAATACTATATTTTTTTTTGTATCAATCATTTATTGTGGATTGATTATAGATATGGTACGGGGAGCACAACCAGTTGGCCGAGGATGAGGAGTTGAGCTGTCGGGCCAGAGGTCGTCATCATATTCTACACCAGAGGACGATAGACCCTCTAGAGTCCCACCTACCTTTATTTCTACTACTCAGACATCAGTAGGATCGACTTCAACTGGATCATCTCATGCATCACATAGTTTAATGAGTTGTACCAAACTTATGATTATATCTGCTACTCATGATCAGTATGATTTTCGAAAGCTTATATTATTATTATTGTTATTATTATTATTATTATTATTAAAACTTCTAAACATTTATTTATTATTTTATACGCAAGTTCATACATTCGGTCTCTCGCAAGATAGGAGAAATATTTAAGGAGAAATTTGCAGATGAGGGCACGTAGTAGACTAAAGTGCCTAAAGACATAAAAAATAATATTGGGATGAATTTCAGGTATATTATTTTTTGTAATGTATTATTTATCATTGTTGATTACTAATTATTTATTCAAATTATTTTTAATTATTTACAGAAATTTTATTAGTGGGATTCTGCGCATGCGGTATTTGTTAGGACTACATGGAATAATGTGTGTCAGAATTGGTAAAACGATAAACTCTGTAAATGGCGCTATAAATATAAAGAATGAGGGAAGCCACTCTACATTCCAGATAATGTTTGGAATAAATGGCAAGAGTATTGGAGTAGTCCAGAGTTTAATTTAAAATCTCAGCAAGCATAAAAAAATAGAAAGACTGAGAAGGCTGGAGAATGATTGGGTGTTTCTAAACATACCGGCGGCTCGAGGTCTACCATTCAACATTCTATTGATATAGTTAGATTTTTAAACATGCGAATATTTTTTGTTATTTTTTTTAAACTTATTTATTAATTCTTTATTTTTTAAATAGGAATCTCAGTTGGGACGTGCACCCACAAGCTATGAGGTGTTTGAGCATATGCATACAAAGAAGGACAATATTTTTGTTGACAAGAGATCAAGTGACATTAATGTAAATTTTTGTTTATAAATTAAATTTTTTTAATTTTCTCTTTTCAAAATCACTTTTGCTTTCTTATATATATTTTTATTATGGTAGGCTGCTCTGGAGCAAATGGTAGCTATTGCATCTCAATTTTCAGAGGAGTCTGATGAGCCTGAGACTCAGCTCGACACCAATCGCCTATACTTAGATGTCGTTGGAGTGAATACTAAGAAACGCCGAATTGTACGGTCTCGGCTCTCTTGCATCGCTTTCATATCCAGATTTGTCACGCAGCTTAGGTAGATCGTACTACGGTACGACTTTTGATGATACATTTGAGCAGCGGGTACAAGAGTGAGTTAGAATTGAGATACAGACTATACAACAACGACTTGATGAAGTGCAACGAAAGAGAAATGAAGAGATGCACCGACTAGAGGAAGAGTAGCGAAAGAGAAATTAAAAGGTGCTTGATCTCAAACAGAATACGACAGATATGGAGCGATATTTTCGGATGATGAGAGACTTGAGTTTACAGCCTTCCTCTTCAGGTCCACCTTATCCTCTGACTAATTGTGAGCAGACAGATAAGGATGATTAACTTATATATATTTTTTTATATTGTACTTTTTTAAACATTATAACATTTATATAATAAAACTTTAATTTTCCTATTGTTTTGTTTATTTTATAATTTAAGTAATTAATATATTTATTTTATAATTTTACTAATATTTAAAAATATTGTTTAAAATAAAAATAATTTCTTTAAAAATTTAAAAAATAACAATTTAAAAAAAAAATCCTAGGTAATTAGAAACGGAAAATTTCAGTTTCCAAATAATATCTGTCACTATTTAGCGACGGATTTTCTGTCGCTAATTAGAGACGGAACTTCCGTCTCTAAATAGAGACGAATTTTTCGTTTCTAAAAGTTGAAATTTTCGTCTCTAAGACGGACTTTTCATTTCTAAATAGAAACAGAAAAATCCGTCTATTTGTCAGTTGCTAATTAGAGACGCTTTTGTTCGTCTCTAATTAGAGACGGAATTTCCGTCACTAAATAGAAACGAAATTTTCGTCGTTAATTAGCGACGGTAATTATTTCGTCTCTATATTGAAACAGAATTTTCGTCGCTAATTAGCGACGAAAAAGACCGCCGCTATATAGAGACGGAATAAAATTATGTCGCTAATATTAACGACATATGAAATATTTCCGTCGCTATTTTTTTGCGACTAACAAAATAGAGACAGAATTCTTTCGTCGCTACTGGACAGTTAGCGACAGATTAGCTACAGATATTTCCGTCACTATTTGACAGTTTTCTTATAGTGTGCCACCTCACCACATCGCCACCTTCATTCTGCCGCTCTGATGATATTCGACAATACCACTCAAATTTATCTGACTTAAATGACATCTGTCTTGTCTGATTTCGTGATCCACGCACCGCTCAGACTTCTTGTTTGTCAAGCAACCAAACAGCTTCATTTTCAAATCTCTTGATCACACGCTTGACTTGAAAATCCAGTGAACAATAGTGGTGGACTTTCTAAAGTCAACAAGGCCGATGTTCCTTGCTGTCTGCCCTTGTTTTATTGTCACCCACAGTTGTTCATGTTATTTTCATTGTCACTACTATTCAGCGTGCTTGTTGCCTTTTAGTTCCAATTCTTTGGTGATAATTTTTTTATCTTTCTTCCAAAAATCATATCTTAGTTATGAATTCTTCTTTTACTGCTTTTAAGTCCGACTTTCGGCTCCCTCTCGGGCTTTAGCTCTCCTCTCATGCTTCGACTCCCTCTCGGGATTCAGCTCTCTCTTGGGTTTCGGCTCCCTCTCGGGATTTTGCTCTCTTTCGGGCTTCGACTCTCTATTAGGATTTCACTCCATTTCGGAATTCGACTCTCTATTGGGATTTCACTCTCTCTCGGACTTTTACTCCCTCTCGAGCTTCAGCTCTCTGTTGGGCTTTGACTCTCTGTCGAGATTTCACTCTCTCTCGGGCTTCGACTCTTTATCGGGCTTCGTCTCTCTTAGGCTTCAGTGCCATCTCGGGATTTTACTCCCTCTCGGGCCTCGGCTCCCTCTTGCGCTTTGGCTCATCCTTCGGGCTTCGAAGGTTAAAGCTCCCTCTTGGGCTTCGGCTTCGGCTTCGCCTTCCACTCCGGGCTTTGTAAGTTAAATGGCATCAATTATCTCAAAGTTTTCAACCTCTGATTTCAATATGCAACCTCAAGCTTGTTCCTTCGTCACCATATTGAGTTTAAGGGAGGGTGTTAAGGAATATTATTATGGAAACAATATTAAGGAAATATTATCTCTTTATTATAGAATCAATCTCTAAGATAAAATTCCTAATATCTTCAGGATTTCTGATTTTATTATATTTCTCTATTATATAAAGATTTCCTAAAACATTATTATTGTACATGATTATATGATTCCTTTCTTATTTTGGTTTTCTATGTAACTCATATAAAGACCCCTACCATTGTAAATACAATATAGAGTGAATTCAAAATTTTATTTCATCTCCCTTAAATTTGAGGATGTCCACCTAAACACATGAGTTTTTTCACTTCCATTAGTTACCGTTCATTAGTTCTTAATGTTTAACTTTAGATGTGACTGAAATGATTTATAATTATTTTTATATTTTTATTATCTAACAATTATTGATCATAATATTTTATCTGGGTATTTTACCAATCCACTGAATTAAATGGCCATATCACTCAAGAATTTCAAAAAATACTTCATAATATCTTATTAATTCTGAAAAATGGTATACATGGAAATTGAAAAAAAAATATTATTGATAATTAAGAAAATGATTTATTATTGATAATCCTCATTTTAACTTTTCACATTTTTCTTTTTTTTAATATTCCACTTAATATTTAAGGGTCAATATTTATATTAAGTTACATATAAAAGTGTTCCTAATCAAGCTGAATTCATGTTTGCACTAAAATTTTGTTCTCCATCAATAAAAAAAAAAAAACTATAAAGTAGAAGAGGTTAAAAGACACATTTGTTAATTTGGGAGAATGTTAAAGGATTTGCATTGCTTAAACGATCCTAATTAATTAATTAAATTTTTTTTTTGTATCTACCATATTTATTCACAATATTACGAGCTACGCATCACGCTAATCATCAACCAGTTAGATTAATAACGAATAAAGCAAGGGGTATCTAAATCTTGCTTCTTTTTTTCTCCTGATATTTGTAATTAGAAATATGAGCTCATAACGCGTTAGATTAGCTTATAGACTAGTAGAAGAAGAACTTTTACTGCTATGCTCCTGAGAACTCGAGTCGAGGGGCGGCCCTGAGTTTTAAAAGATCATAAATGAGAATTTTTAAATATGTGATCCCTATTGATAAATTTTTTTTTTTTTTTTATTATTTCAATTGTTATTAAATTTTCCTTGTTATTTAGTGATTTTATTAAAAAATGGTTTATGTATTGGTATAAAATCCTAATTTATGTATCTAAATTTTTTTGATTTTTAATTAATTTCGGGCTCAGTCAAATCCTAGGGCTCAACTCATCGCCTATATGTGTGGAAAAGAAGGCGGTTTGCTTGAATTAAATCAAATTATAACATTGGGTGCCGACATATTCATATAGTTTTGTTATGAGCTACTAATAAAAATAAAAATATTTACGTCAAAGATGAAACAATGCATGCAATTTGATCATGTAATATTTGATTGCTGTTGTTGATTTGGAGGTTCGGTTTGAAGATGGGCCAAAAGTGTCACCTTAGCAAACTGCCTATCACATGTACTTTTGTTTCTTAAAATCTCAAATGAGGACCGGACCACTCACATTTCCTTTATTCATTTTATTATTATCGCAAATTGGTTTCTTTTTAGCTTTTTATCAAATATAACACTTCAATTTCTTTAAGGTATAGTCAACTGACTAGAGGTGTTAATACGGATCACGACATGTTGCACATGGCCTATATATATATATATATAGTTCTAAATAATTTACTAGGTAAGGATCTCAATTTTTTTTTAATAATATTATATTATAGTAAGGAGACTCAAAATATTAAAATGACATTATTTCTGTTGGAATTCTTCCAAATATTCATTAAGGGTAAATCTGTCATTTGGTATCATTGGGTGCTTGTGAGGGGTATAACCCTTTGGAGGGTTGCACCCCAACCCAAAGGGTGCCCTATTGGCACCCTTCCATGCCTTATATAAGAAGGCTTGATATCCAAAATAAAAACACAAAAGAAATATCCGAATTTCACAAAGAGACATTGGTTTTTATTCTTGTTTTTTTTGAGAGAGAGTATCACCATCTTCCTAGTTCATAAACTTGTGAAGGAGTGCTCCTTGTACAAGTAGCATCCAAGTTATCCTGGGAGAACATTGGCAATACGAAACCGTAGAGCACCTGTGATGGGCCAATAAGTTCTTAAGGACAGAGATCATCTCGACTTGGACAACTCTGTAATTTCCATTTTCTGGTTTGTTTTAAAGGTTTCTGGTTTTAGGGTTTCATGCATCTAGATCTACTTTTGTTGTTTAATTTATTTGTTTGCAAGTTGTATTACTGTTTGATGACACTAAATTGCTCACAATTTCTTGAAGATTTACCATATTATGAATATGATACAAATTATTTAGATTTGAGTTGATAACTTTTATTAAATGAAAGAATCCATTCTAACTTAGCTAGCTTCAATCAAAGAATGACTTTAACATTCCAATATGAATAGCATTATATAAAATATTCTTTAAGCATTGTGGAAAGCAAATGATGGTTACATTTGTGGGTGTAAAGTTTCTCAAAAGAATAATCAATTGGTATTTTTGTTTGATTAGAAACTAATTGTTCTACTAAATTCCATAATTCATTTAAGATAGATTTCCACACAATAAGAATCCGAATATTATTTTTCATCCATTATTGTTAGCTGTTTTTCTATTTATTTTGAATTCTTTGGATGCTTATCTCTATAATAGTGAAAAAGATGATGGTTAATAGATTCGTTTCCGTTGACTTTGAAAATACTATTATAATCTACATAAATAAAAATAATGGTATATGTTATGTTATATACTTGCATCCTATCCAGCACGTATTGGGCCACAAAATCCATTACATAAATTAATCAACCAGTCTTAAGAATAATCAAAATCTAAGTTAATTGAGGTAAGTGTAATACATAATTACCGAAAAATCAAATAGACCCATGATATTTTAAAATGATCCACTAAACATGTTAACAAAGACATCTCTAAGAGTGGCGGCTCTACTGCAATTGAGTTCGAGCCGAGCTTGATATGCTAAACATGTTAACAAAGACATCTTTAAGAGTGGCGGCTCGGCTGCAATTAAGCTCGATCTGCTTGTCGAATATGGTTCAGAACTTCATCGAGGAGAACAATGACAAGCAATCACTTGTCACGTATCCTATATTTATATTTATTGGTTGTTTTGGGATTTGGAATTGAGGAATTTTGAGATGATGACGATTAGGGATTTAGCATTGAGGAATTTTTTTTGGCTAGACTTATATTAAAATTCAAATTTCGAACAAAAAAATTATCATTAAAATTCACACATTCAGGACTATTCAGATATATTAAAATTTCAATAGAAAAAAAATAACACCACCAAAAAAATCATTTATAATATATTGAGTTATAATTATCGATGGAATCATCCACTCTTTTCAATTAAGTAAAGGAGTCATGAGTTTTGACTAAGAAGAGATAAGAAAAGGGATTGGATATAGCATCTCAGAACCATGAAAATGAAAGTGGAGAATGGAATTAGAATCACTTTCTTAACAAAAGAAAAACAAAAAAGGTTGTATATATTTAGTGTGTTAGTGAAGACTGGAATTTTCAAGAAAAATTTGTTTTATAAAGTAATGCTTTGTTGTTCTCTTCAAGTGTCAATTGTATATATCAAGCATATGCAGAAGCCAAATGTGTCATGATGTGATTGAAGAATATAAATGTTTTTATTATGGTACTTGTACAAGTTCTTTATTTATATTATTGGTGATTTTTTTAATTTATTATTATTTTTTTTAATTTATATATGATGGAACTACTGGATTAAGATGCATAAAAGAGGCATTGATTGGGCATGGCCTGGCTTTATATAAAATAAAGCCTGGTATGCACAAAGAAGGCCTTTAAGATTAAGCCCATCTTTTGATCTTCAGTCATGGGCCTATGGCAAGCCTTTATAGTTTGGGAAATTTTTATTTTTTAAAAACAAATAGCCTACGTTTGGGAAATAATAAAAAATTACCTATAAACTTTTATAAATATAAAAATTGACATATTTTTGTTATTTTTCCTTTATTGCTAAAATATATAATTTTTGGAGCAAAACACTCTTATTCTCCCTAATATATATCTCTTTTTTTTGCCTCGGTGTACATCGATGCTATTACAGACACAGTAAGATGTCGCACGAATAGCAGTAAGTTGTTGCACCAAATGTGCAGCTATTGGTGCAATACCAACAACTTGTCAACGCTGCATATAAATTGTAGCATGTGCTGCAACTTGTTACACTAAGCACTCAAACAGATGCCCGTTAACTTAAAATCCAGACACTTATGTACCGTTTAATATATAATTTAGTGAGCTTATAAATTAACTTATACTCTTACGATAATACTTATAAATAAATGCTTGTTGGAGCAGCAAGTTATTGCAGTTTTGTTGTAACAGCAGTAAACAGTTGTTGTGCCAACCGCAGCTGTTTGTTGTTGGAGCCTTGGAGAAGCTATAATTTTGGGAAACTATCATATTTTTATCTAGAAATTGTTTCTTTGATAAATAAAAATATAATTTTAAAAAGAATAATTTTTATATTAATAAAAAATTTTAAATTACAAAAAAAATAAAATAATAATAATAATGTTTGCCAAAATTTGAGTCTCCTATAATTCCCTGCCTGCAATTCACTCCCAATCAGTGTTTTCAGAATCGAATCGGTGATTCAAAATATTTAATGGGTCAGTGGTTCGATCGGTTGAACTGTTCTAAAAAAACTGACAGAATCATTATGTATATCATAAATAATTTTATTTAATTAAAAATTTTAAAAATTTTAAATTTTAAGTTTTTATTTTAAAAATTATAAAAATTAAACCGATCCGGACTGATTCACCGATTTTGGAAAAAAATTTTCGGAACCAATATTTAATTATTAACGGAATCGGACATAAATCCGATTCCTGATTCGACCGGTCAAACCGGCCGATCCCCGGTCGGGTTTTAAAAACTATGCTCCCAATGGTTCACATTTTCTCCAAGTCAAAGCCAACCTTAACACAGCTTGATGCATCGCCTGTCCGAGTGTCTGTTATGTGTCATTGTTTCTCTTCTCATAGTTGTAGCAACTCAACTGGAACTTGGAAAAGGCTTACAGCAAATATTAACAGCAACCCTTCTTCAATTTTACAGGTCAGTCTTGTACTACTCATTCTGAAGTCCTGTCTTTGTTGTAATTTTGCATCTGGGTCTTTTAGATTTTTAAATTATACTTGTTGGTGCTCTTGTATTAAATAAATATTAGTCCAACAAAGATGCCCCTCTCTCCTTTTGGCACTCTGGACCATTGTTTTAGGCTTGTGTTTGTTCTTTTAACTTCAGTGCTTCATTGGTGGATTATTATGATGATTTTTCGGATGATCATTCAGTACTTCACAGAATTGCTTTTTCCATTTGTAATGAAATTTCCAAACTCGAAATTAGTTTCCCTTTTTATCTTTGCAAAGTTCTTTATCTCTACTCTAGTCTACCACTATAGACATTTGAAGAACTCAAGTGCTACCCAATAGTACTATATTTGTATTATGTCATTTCACTTCCAACCTAAAGATTTGTAATCACCGACTTTGCTTTAAGGCTGAGGTAGGGAGACCAGGCCGGTCCCGTAATTCCTCCCATTCTCAAGTAGTTTTTAAGTGTGAATATGTATCTTTATTGGTTACGGGAAATATATAGTATATGTATTAGTTTATGCTGTTAGGTTTTATCCTAACTTAGCTTGAGTCTTAGGAGTTTCCTAAGTTTGTATTCGAGCTTTTATGGCCGTGTAATTACATCCTTGTGATATTTTTATATATGAATGAATTTTATTTTCAAAAAAAAAAAAAAAGTGCTACCCAATAAACACACATATATTTCAAAACAAGTTCTTGCTTCTTGTTTAATTCTATTCAAAGAACCATCTTTGAACCAAACTTGGCTTCATCAGCATAGTTTTTTGTTGTGATTTTTGATCACTCTAGAGTGTATTTGAGGAAAAACCGAAACCTTCTATTACTTACAAGAATAAAATTACAAGTGTTTAAACTTAAGAAAAAACCTCACTCAACACTCTCTATTATACACTTTGAGATACTCCGAGCTTACTATCAAGCTCTGTATTTATAGCCAATGTATGGCTCACTTTTTCAACACTTGAACAGTGTTTCCACCATTCACTCCTGATTTTCTGGAAATGAAAAATCTCCACCGAAAGTGTACTTGGCAGTTTCTGCTCTTGTTGATGATGTTTGCTGGATTACAGCTTGCATGCATGCTGGTTCTCACAATTCTCCTCCTTCCGCTGCATCTGAAACAATCATCATCTGACAACTATCCCGCCTATGTCTCTGCACAACCCTAGCTTGTCTCGAGTAACCACTTTCGTTAACATGTCATCTGGATTCTCATATGTATGGATCTTCCCTAGTCTCATCAGTTGTTGATCCATCACCTCGCATATCCAATGATAGAGAATATTGATGTGCTTCGTCCGGGAGTGATACATTGAGTTCTTGCTCAAGTCCAGAGCACTCTGACTGTCACAATGTATCTTGTATTCTGTCTGCTTGATCCCTAACTCTTGGAGAAAATGCTTTAGCCACAACATTTCCTTTCCTGCCTCAGCTATAGTAATGTACTCAGCTTCTGTTGTGGATAATGCAATACACCTCTGCAATCTTGACTGCCATGACACAGCTCGCCCTGCAAAAGTATAGATGAAACCTGATGTAGATTTCCTACCATCAAGATCTCCTGCTATATCTGAATCTGTATAGCCTTCCAAGATTGGATCAGCTCCCCCGTGGCACAGACATAAATTTGATGTACATTTGAGGTACCTGAGAATCCATTTGACCACCTCCTAGTGTTGCTTTCCAGGGTTAGAGAGAAAACGATTCACTACACCCACTGCGTGTGCAATATCTGGCCTGGTACATACCATGGCATACATTAAGCTTCCAACAGCTGAAGAATATGGTATCAATGACATCTCCTATATCTATTTCTAGGATGAGGGGCACAGACTCTTGCTCAGTTTGAAATGGTGCGCTAGCGAAACGCTGACTGTTTAGCTTTCTGTATATCGAATCTCCTGATTATCCTTCAATATAACTCTCCTATGAAAGCCACAACTTCTTGTTCTGTCTGTCACGAACAATCTCTATTCCTAAAATCTGTTGATCTGGTCCTAAGTCTTTCATGTCAAAAGACTTAGAGAGTTCCTTCTTCAAGTGGCTGATCTTCGCTGCTTCTTGTCCAACAATCAACATGTCGTCCACATATAGTAGAAGAGCAACAAAATTTCCATCTGAAAACCTCTGAATGTATACACATTGATCTGCTTCAGTTCTTTTGTATCTTTGACCCACCATGAATGAGTCAAATTTCTTGTACCACTGCCTCGGTGCTTGCTTGAGCCCGTACAAGTTCTTTTTCATCTTGCAAACAAAGTTTTCTTTTCCTGAAACCTTGAATCCTTCTGGCTGCTCCATGTAGATTTCTTCATTCAGATCACCACGAAGAAATGCTGTTTTGACATCTATCTTTTCAAGCTCCAAGTTCAAACTGGCTACCAATCCTAGGATAACTCGGATTGAAGCCATCTTTACCACTGGTGAAAAAATCTCATCAAAGTCAATTCATTTCTTTCTGTGGGAATCCTTTGACTACTAGTCGAGCTTTGTGTTTCACCACATTTCCGCTGTCATCTTTCTTGAGCTTGAACACCTATTTGTTCTTCAGTGCCTTTATTCCATGTGGGAGCTTGACTATCTCATAAATGTTATTTTTCTGCAGAGATTCCATTTCATCATGTATTGCGTGCAGCCATTTATTTTTATTTTTATGAGATACAACTTCGTTGAAGGTTTCTGGCTTCCCATCGTCAGTAAGCATAATGTATTCAGATCCTGAGTATTTGGATGATGGAATCCGGCCTCGCTCAGATCTTCGTACTGGAGGTTCACTGGTTTCTGGAGGTATGTCGATATCCAGATCTGTGAATGATCCTGTAGCCTCTGATAGAGCAGGTTGCAGCTCCCCCTGCTTAACACCACCTTCCTCCTCTGGTTCTGCTTCTGGTATGTCTTGCACCTCATCATTATCTGTGGCCAATCATGTTAGTGCTGGGGTTGTATCTGGATTTACATCGGCTTTATCGGCACTGAAATTAGAAGACATCTTTGGCTTTTCAATGTCTTCTATTGTTTGGTTTTCAAGAAACACTACACCCCTGCTTCTGATGACCTTCCTTTCCTTCGGGTCCCATAGCCTGTATCCAAATTCCTCGTCTCCATAGCCTATGAATATGTATGGAGTAGTCCTTAGCATCGAGCTTTTTCCTGAGCTCCTTGGATAAGTGCAAAAGCTAAACAACCGAATGTTCTGAGGTGAGAATATGAGAGATTCTTACCAGACCACAGTTTCTCCGGAATCTCAAAGTTCAACAGTACTGATGGTGATCTGTTGATTAGGTAGCATGCGGCACATACATCTTCTCCCCATAATGGCTTTGGCAGCTTAGCCATACTGATCATGTTTATGACTTTCTCCATAATGGTGCAGTTAATTCTTTCAGCGACACCATTGTGTTGTGGGGTGCGTGAAACAATCATTTTCATGTCGAATGCCGTGACTTACGCAGTAGGCATCGAACTCCCTGGAAGTGTATTCACCTTCATTGTCTGTGCGAAGACACTTCAGTTTCTTCCCTATTTCATGCTCGACCATGACATGGAACAGTTTGAAATTGTCCAGGACCTGATCCTTTGATTTCAGAAAATACACCCATACCTTCCGAGAAGCATCGTCAATAAAAGTTAGAAAGTATTTGTTACCGCCTAGTGAATTGACCTCCAAGGGACCACAAACATCAGAGTACACCAGACTAAGTAAATCTGATCTTCTTTTAGAAGAGAAATTGAAAGAGACTCTATTTTACTTACTGAAAATGTAGGGGTTTTTTGGGGTGTAATCGGTAAGCAGCGGAAGCGGTGAAAAATCCGATTTTCAGATTTCAAAACTTTTTCTCGGATTAATTAAATAAACATATTTATTTTAACATTCCAATAATCAAATTATGAAAATAAATCAATAAATCATATTTAAGTGAATTTACCGAAATACCCTTGCTTTGGTATTTTGTCCATTTTAGTCCGAAATTAATCTAATCAATTTGAATGATTCTAAATCATTTCTAAGATGAACTTATGATGTTCAAAACATCAAAACACCAAAAGCACCAAAATCCCCAAAATTGACTCCAAGCCCCGAGAGCACTACAAATGGGGGGTTGTGCATTTTGTCATTTCATGCATCAAAACACATCAAGATGTAATCCAATGATCATGAAATTTTATATGCATCATATACACACACAAATACACAACATATATGAAAATCCCCAAATTTGGAATTGGTCATGAACCCTAATTTTTCAATTTCCACAAATTGGACAAATTAGACCAAATATATTAAATCAATTACTTCAATCATCATTCTTCCATCCAATCCAAGTCTCAACACAATGAAACAACTCAAGATCAAATCTAGGTCATTTAAGAGTGGGTCAATAACTCTAGATTAACAACATGGTTTCAAAAACCTTAAAAGAAAGTTTACAACTACAATAGTCACAACCTTCCTTCACCATACATGCTCAACACTTCTATCAAACTTCCATCAACAAAAACACAAAGAAATAAAGAAATAAATAATCTAAGAACATCACATGTTGAAGCCTAGAACCTAAGGAACATTTCCTCTCTAATAGCAAGTTTGAAAAACTTACTAAATTCCAAGCTATCTTTAATCTTTCTTTCTTTCTCAAGCTTTCTTTAAGTCTCTTCAATGGAGTTTCCTTTTGTTTAAAGTGTATTAGGTTAAGTGTAAAGTGAAATGAAAATCAATATATACTTGCACCAAATGTGCCTTGGCCGAATTTCACAAATTCAAAGACAAGTTTTGTAATTTCATTTTCATTTCAAGCTTATGTTATCAACTTGCATAAATATCTTAATACAACTTTATTAGATATTTATTTAAGTCAACAAAAGCAACTAACATTATTTACTTTAAATATCCTAATGTAAGATATTTATATTTTAATTAATTTAATCATTTAACAATTAAATAATTAATTAATTAATCAAATACAAATATATTAAATATATGTATAATATTTACATTAAATATTAAAAACATATATTCATTTAGGATATAAGTCAAATAACTCATTTTGACTATTAATTAATGTGTATTTAAATTAATCAAGTATTAAATGTAAATACACAATAATTAGGCAAATGACTATCTAGTCTTTTTAGCACGTATTTTGCATTTAACCTTTAAACGACTTTATAAAACATCAATATTATTTATTAATGTTGCTCTAGTGCTCTACGAGTATGTTTCATTATTGAGACTCTCTAGATTCAGGTATATCCGTCACGAAATCTAATTTCGTGTCCATAATCTATCCACCCGTAGATTATGACGATCACGGATAATCTCGCTGAACCATACAGGTCGAGGTCATGGAAAATGTATAATTCCTCCGTCACAGGTATCCGGATAAATCTCAGAGATATAGATGTAAACGTCAAATCTCTATCGGGATTATCCAGTCGACTATTCTATTAGCAATCTCTAAAAGAATGTTTAGAACTAGCTTCTAAACTTTACCACGGGCCCATGGTTTTATCTGATTGCTAATCATATGGACTACCTATGCTCTGCTTATACACAGAACTGACAGATCCTATCTTGATACACATAGGGACACCCTGAGGATCTGTCTACACCCAACGAACAGGGTGGAGGTCTGATCTAAATAGATCGGTGACGTGACTGCCGTCTAAGTGTAGAAGATGTCTCATGTGCCCACAATGGCATCTCAAGTTTAAGAATCACAAGTGCTACTCAACCCAAGAAGATTCTTATTGACGCTGGTGTACCATCCATTAAGAATCTTCGGTGAGTCGTTCAGTGTTTTATCCGCTATAAACACCTACACGTCTATAATAGTCTCCAAGACTAATGGTTCATTGAGAAACCATTGGAATCATATATTCCAGTATACGACATGTACCCGGTCTCAACGGGTTTACTATACTGACCAAGTAGTGTAAACCTTGACCAGGAACTGTCTGAGTCATGATACATCTCTAATGTCCGTTGCGACGCTTTTGCAACTGTATCATGACTAATCATTCTAGGGTCATTACGTCTTTACCATATAGAAAGATAGATTATATATTATAGAAACTGCATATATTATTCATAATAATAATGTTTTACAGAAGTATTTAACAGAAATACAACCGGAATTGGCGCTCTGACCACCAACCCCAACAAAATCTCCCACTTGCTCTAGTGCCAATATCGATTGTATCTAATACCCATCGACTCCACGTGTTTATCAAACAGCTTCGGAGGTATGGCCTTCGTCAGCGGGTCTGCTACATTATCTTCACTCGGTACCTTGCACACGACAATATCCCTCGCGACACGATCTCTCGAATGATGTGGTACTTGCGTTCCACATGCTTCGACTTCTGATGCGCCCTCGGTTCCTTTGCTTGTGCAATGGCTCCAGTATTATCACAGTATAACGGAATCGCATTCTCGATACTTGGGACAACTCCCAATTATGTGATAAAGTTCTTTATCCACACAACGTCTTTTGCAGCTTCAGAAGCTGCAATATATTCCGCCTCAGTGGTGGAATCAGCTGTCGATCCCTGTTTGGAACTCTTCCAACAAACTGCACTTCCGTTAAGGGTAAAGACAAATCCAGATGTAGACTTTCTATCATCGGGATCCGATTGGAAATCGGAGTCTGTATACCCATTAACCTGCAGTTCGTTTCCTCCATAAACTATTACCTTATCCTTAGTACCTTTAAGATACTTTAGGATATGTTTAATGGCCATCCAATGGTCATTACCTGGATTGGACTGATATCGACTAGTTACGCTAACATCGAAACTGATATCAGGCCTCGTACATAACATGGCATACATTATGCTACCCAAACATGAAGCATAAGGTTGGTTAGACATTCTAACCTTCTCATCTTCTGTTTGTGGACACATCTTCTTGGAAAGATGAATCCCATGTCTGAACGGTATGTTTGCTGTCTTACAGTTACCAAAGCTATACCGTTCCAAGATCTTATCTACGTACGTTGATTGGGATAACCCAATCAGCCTCCTTTGTCTATCTCTATAGAGTTTATCCCTAAAACATAGGAAGCTTCTCTCAGGTCCTTCATGGAGAAATTCTTACAGAGGTACGCTTTGACGCCTTGCAACATACCTAAATCATTCCAATGATTAGGATGTCATCAACATATAGGACAAAAATACGACCATGCTCCCACTGGCCTTCTGATACACACAGGATTCTTCCGAATTCTTGAGAAAACCAGACGATCTAATAATCTCATCGAATCGAAGATTCCAACTTCGTGAAGCTTGTTTAAGTCCATAAATGGACTTCTTAAGCTTACATACCATACCCGAGGTTCGCTGGACGTGAAACCTTCCGGCTGTTCCATATAGATTTCTTCATCAAGAAATCCATTTAGAAAAGCCGTTTTGACATCCATTTGCCAAATCGTAGTCATGATACGCAGCTATAGAAAGCAAAATCCGGATAGACTTAAGCATTGCTACCGGCGAAAAAGTTTCATCGTAGTCGACGCCAGGTCGCTGCGTGTAACCTTTTGCTACCAGTCGGGCCTTGTAAGTTTCAACCTTACCGTCAGACCCGCGCTTCCTTTTGTAAACCCATTTACAACCGATAGGAACAATTCCTTCGGGAAGCGGAATCAAGTCCCAAACTTGATTTTCATGCATTGAGTCTATCTCGGATTTCATGGCACTTTGCCATTTCACGGAGTCGATGTCCAACATCGATTCTCTATAGGTGAAAGGATCTGTCTCTTCAACTAAGAGAACATCCATACTCTTTTCTTGTATCAAATACAAGCGTTCAGGAGGTCTAGATACCCTTTCCGACCTACGGAGTGTGTGTGTTGAAGGTCCTTCATCTACTTGAACTTCAGGTTCCTCCGTTGGCTCGTTGTTTTCAGGTTGGACTTCATCAAGCTCAACCTGTCTATGATTACCACCTTCTGACAAAAATACTTCTAGAATTTTGCGGAGCGACGAACACATTTCGATGCTCGGTATCATAGAACAGATATCCCTCGTATTCGAAGGATATCCAACAAACTTAAACTTTTGCCCTCGAGGCGAAAGCTTATCTTGCTGAGTCACCCTGACATAGGCAGGACAACCCCAAACCTTAATATAATTAAGATTGGTCTCCTACCGAACCATATCTGATACGATGTCGTAGGAACAGCCTTTGAAGGAATCTTATTCAAAAGATGTGCGGCTGTTAAGAGAGAGTAACCCCATAAATAATAGGGCAAATCTGTGAAACTCAACATCGATCGGACCATATCCAATAAATTCCGATTTCTCCTTTCAGATACACCATTGTGCTGTGGTGTACCTGGAGGAGTATATTGAGCGAGAATCCCATTCTCCTTCATATAATCCATGAACTCACCACTCATATATTCGCCGCCTCGATCTGATCGTAGGCATTTAATATATTTACCAGTTTGTTTTTCTACTTCATTTCGGAACTCTTTGAACTTTTCAAAGGTTTCCGATTTATGTCGCATCAAATACACATAACCGTACCGTGACAAATCATCGGTAAAGGTAACGAAGTACGAATAACCACTGTGAGCAGTTTGACTTAGTGGACCACATACATCAGAATGTACGAGTTCCAGTAAGTTAGTGGCGCGGTGTCCAACACCAGAAAATGGGGCTTTGGTCATCTTACCCTGAATACAGGATTCACAAGTTGGATAGGATTCAATGGTAAGATCTGATATCAAACCATTCCTAACCAATTGGGTAAGACGTTTAACGCCAATGTGACCAAGTCTCATATGCCAAAGTTCAGTATTATTAATTACAGGTAATCTACGTTTATTAACTCCAGTATTTAATATATCTTTTGAAGTTTGCAATGTATAATGACCATGCTGGTTTTGGACAACAAAGGATCTGAATATTATTTTTATCATATAAATACAAAGAACTATTCTTAATATTAATACAAAAGCCTTCTGTATCTAATACAAAAAGTGATATAATATTTGCGACACATCCCGGTACAAAATGACAGTCATATAACAAAAGTGTCCCATTCGGCAATGAGATCTCGCATACTCCCACTGCAACTGCATCCAAAGAGTCTCCACTCCCGAACCGCAACTGAATCTCTCCAGGCTTCAGTTTCCTACTTTCCTTCAGCACCTGCAACGAATTGCAAATGTGAATGGGACAAGCAGAATCTAAAATCCAGCTGGATGTAACGGCTTCACAAGCCAAAGATAAATCAATAACTGGAAAAATAAAAGTACCTGATGTAGAAGCTCTGTCTCTCCTCACTTGGGCAATGTAATCAGGACAGTTCCTTTTCCAGTGCCCGACTTTGCCGCAGTGGTGGCATTTGTCTTCAGAAGCCCTTTTGGGCTTTGCAATCTTCGCCTATTGTTGAGGACCAAAAGCCTTCTTCTTCTTCTTGCCTTTCTTGTTCTTTCCCTGGACCATCCTTGGGAAGAAGCCGAAAGAGAAGTAGTTCTAGGAGGGCGAGTCGGTACTCCCTTCTTAAGGTCCTCTTCTGCCGTGAGCAACATCCTATGTAGCTCCTGGTAGGTACAGACAGTCCCGTGCATGTTGAAGTACATCACGAACTGGCGAAATGAAGCTGGTGGTAGTGAACCAAGAATGACACTCCTACCGAGAATGTCATTCAAGATGAGATTATGTTGCCTCAATTGATCGATCAAATCGATCATCTGAAGAACATGTGGGCTAACACTCTGCCCCTCATCCAGACGCGCATGGAACAGTTTCATGGCGACTTTGTGAACAATCACTTGTTCCTGGTTCTCAAACGATTGTCTCAATCGCGTCATCATACTATAGGAATCTAGCATACCATAGTACTGTTGCTTGAGTTTCGGAGACAGTGAACTAAAGATGTATGATTTAACCCTTAAATCATCATCCTTCCAAGTTTCAAAAACTTGGCGTTCCTCCTCCAAAGCATCCGCACCCACTGCAAGGGGCAACAGACCCTCAAGAACATAACCCAGCTTTTCGGAATCGAGGACAATCCTCAAATCCAATTCCCAGTCTGCAAAGTTCTCAGCGCCTTTCAGTTTGTTCGCATCAAGCATACGCGCAAACTGATTTGTGGATTGTGCCGCCATCGCCAATCTATCATATAGATCACGAAAAACGGTTAGCAGAAATAAAGCAGTTTCATATAATATCAAAAGCATAAACTAGATCATGGATTTTTAATCTAATATGCCCCTCCCACTAAATCATGCAATACTGTAATCCCAAAACAGAATACAAATATTTAATAATTAAATTAAATACTAATAGTGAAAAGTGGATCCCGTGAATATATTTCGGCTCACAGCAGAGGCACGGTCTCGCCTACGTATATTCATCAGGTAGACAACTCATTTGTCAATCATTCATTAATGACTCCTAAGTATCCGGTCCTGGCCGTTTCTCGTTGTCGCTGCGAAGGCAGGCCCACAAGGAGACGTACCAAGGTTAAACTCGTCAATGATAAACTCAAGTTACTTACTTAATCCTGACAGCTAGGGCACGTTCAGAATTCCGCTTTTACTTGAATTTACCTAGTATCTGATATACATCCGGTATAAATAAATCTTTATCGGCTATATCCTCACAGCAGAGGCACGGTCTCGGATGTAGTCACAAAGAAGTATTCATAATCCGTATTGACAAGACGGACCATATAACATGCATCAAATACATAATTACATTCAAACCTTATTAATTATGGATTTTCCGCTAAGTGTCATACACCCTAAATCTAACCAATTTAGATCCTAATAAGCATGCATAAAGTCAAGAAAACATGATTAAACATTGATTCAATGAAGGCTAATCATATTAGGTGGCCTAGAATCAGACTCGCTCTGATACCATTTTGTAGGGGTTTTTAGGGGGTGAATCCGGTAACGCAGCGGAAGAGGTGAAAATCCGATTTTCAGATTTCAAAAATTTTTCTCGGATTAATTAAATAAACATATTTATTTAACATTCCAATAATCAAATTATGAAAATAAATTCAATAAATCATATTTAAGTGAATTTACCGAAATACCCTTGCTTTGGTATTTTGTCCATTTTAGTCCGAAATTGATCTAATCAATTTTGAATGATTCTAAATCATTTCTAAGATGAACTTATGATGTTCAAAACATCAAAACACCAAAAGCACCAAAATCCCCAAAATTGACTCCAAAGCCGAGAGCACTACAAAGGGGGTTTGTGCATTTTGTCATTTCATGCATCAAAACACATCAAGATATAATCCAATGATCATGAAACTTTATATGCATCATATACACACACAAATACACAACATATATGAAAGCCCCAAATTTGGAATTGGTCATGAACCCTAATTTTTCAATTTCCACAAATTGGACAAATTAGACCAAATATATTAAATCAATTACTTCAATCATCATTCTTCCATCCAATCCAAGTCTCAACACAATGAAACAACTCAAGATCAAATCTAGGTCATTTAAGAGTGGTTCAATAACTCTAGATTAGCAACATGGTTTCAAAAACCTTAAAAGAAAGTTTACAACTACAATAGTCACAACCTTCCTTCACCATACATGCTCAACACTTCTATCAAACTTCCATCAACAAAAACACAAAGAAATAAAGAAATAAATAATCTAAGAACATCACATGTTGAAGCCTAGAACATAAGGAACAATTTCTCTCTAATAGCAAGTTTGAAAAACTTACTAAATTCCAAGCTCTTTAATCTTTCTTTTTTTCTCAAGCTTTCTTTAAGTCTCTTCAATGGAGTTTCCTTTTGTTTAAAGTGTATTAGGTTAAGTGTAAAGTGAAATGAAAATCAATATATACTTGCACCAAATGTGCCTTGGCCGAATTTCACAAATTCAAAGACAAGTTTTGTAATTTCATTTTCATTTCAAGCTTATGTTATCAACTTGCATAAATATCTTAATACAACTTTATTAGATATTTATTTAAGTCAACAAAAGCAACTAACATCATTTACTTTAAATATCCTAATGTAAGATATTTATATTTTAATTAATTTAATCATTTAACAATTAAATAATTAATTAATTAATCAAATACAAATATATTAAATATATGTATAATATTTACATTAAATATTAAAAATATATATTCATTTAGGATATAAGTCAAATAACTCATTTTGACTATTAATTAATGTGTATTTAAATTAATCAAGTATTAAATGTAAATACACAATAATTAGGCAAATGACTATCTAGTCCTTTTAGCACGTATCTTGCGTTTAACCTTTAAACGACTTTATAAATAATCAATATTATTTATTAATGTTGCTCTAGTGCTCTACGAGTATGTTTCATTATTGAGACTCTCTATATTCAGGTATATCCGTCACGAAATCTAATTTCGTGTCCATAATCTATCCACCCGTAGATTATGACGATCACGGATAATCTCGCCGAACCATACAGGTCGAGGTCATGGCAAATGTATAATTCCTCCGTCACAGGTATCCTTATAAATCCCAGAGATATAGATGTAAACGTCAAATCTCTATCGGGATTATCCAGTCGACTATTCTATTAGCAATCTCTAAAAGAATGTTTAGAACTAGCTTCTAAACTTTACCACGGGCCCATGGTTTTATCTGATTGCTAATCATATGGACTACCTATGCTCTGATACACAGAACTGGCGGATCCTATCTTGATACACATAGGACACCCTGAGGATCTGTCTACACCACACCCACGAACATGTGGAGGTCTGATCTAAATAGATCGGTGACGTGACTACCGTCTAAGTGTAGAAGATGTCTCATGTGCCCACAATGGCATCTCAAGTCTAAGAATCACAAGTGCTACTCAACCCAAGAAGATTCTTATTGACGCTGGTGTACCATCCATTAAGAATCTTCGGTGAGTCGTTCAGTGTTTATCCGCTATAAACACCTACACGTCTATATTAGTCTTCAAGACTAATGGTTTATTGAGAAACCATTGGAATCATATATTCCAGTATACGACATGTACCGGTCTCAACGGGTTTACTATACTGACCAAGTAGTGTAAACCTTGACCAGGAACTGTCTGAGAATGACAACGTCATGATACATCTCAATGTCCGTTGCGACGCTTTTGCAACTGTATCATGACTAATCATTCTAGGGTCATTACGTCTTTACCATATAGAAAGATAGATTATATTATAGAAACTGCATATATTATTCGTAATAATAATGTTTTACAGAAGTATTTAACAAAAATACAACCGGGAATTGGCGCTCTGAGCACCAACCCCAACAGAAAAGACATTGATTGGAAAGATCTATGGCAACATTTTTGGAGACTGAGATTAGATCTTTCTTTGTCAAGGTAGACAACCCTCTTTCACTTATGTGACCGAGTCTCTGGTGCCACAGATTCTGAGAAGCCTCCGGTTCAGTTACATTGATACTTTTTACACTAATCTTCACATGAGTGTTGTATAGAGTTCCAAAAATATGTCATCGAGCGATGACTATGACACATTTTATCATTCTCCAAGTGACATTGCTGAAGTGGCTAGCATAATCCTGTTTGTCAAGGGCTACCCCCGAGAGTAAGTTGAGCTAAAGTTCTGGAACATGTCTTACCTCATTCAGGGTTATTGTATACCATGCATTTGTCCGCAACTGTATTTCACCAATTCCCACTATCTGAGAAGAACTGGTATTTCCCATCTTCACTGCTTCAAAGTCTCCTGCTTTGTATGTTGTGAAGAAATCCATGTGAGGAGTAACGTGGTAGGATACTGCAGTATCTACCACCCACTCGACATCCTGAGTTGCGGTGTGAAGGCATGCTTCTTCTGTTGGACAATTATGACCCATAACATTACTATTTGTACAAAACATGGTGTTGTTGTACAAATAAACTATGTGACAAAGGAAATTGCTCTTTTATCATTTGTAATTAGATTACCAAGATATATAAATGATAAAAGTCCATATGATTAGTACCAGATTAATAAGATATGAGATAATATTAATCCACTAAGGTTTAATCATTAAATATCCCTAGTCGTAGTATTATCGAGACTGGACATCGATAATGCGGAATAGACTAGTATTGCACTTGTGCGCGTTGTGGGAGCATAACGACATAGTTCTCATATATTTAAGTATTGGATACTTATGCAAGTGTGATAGGAGGTTGTGTTTACCGATGGTACGGAAACGGCTTCGCTCTAGATAGACCCCTCGGAATCCCATTGGTAGTATGACTATGTGTCTATGGGAATCTGAATCAGGGTAGGTGTATTTGGTCTTAACCTGAGACTTGCATCGCTAATACTTGCGACAATCAATATACTTTGGTTTTGGTCATCCGGGGCTTTAACAGGTTCTGTGTACGCCTCTTCTGGGTATACTAAGAATCGTAGTGTATTGGGTGTGATGTCAAGATGAAAGTATCACTCCAGTCATATGGAGATGATGATTACGTAGGATACAGAACTAGTACTCTTTAGTACTGCAGTCATTGGGATAATATGACTAGGTCATGATTATCCGATTATAGAGACTAGTTACCAGAGATCCGATATATGCTTCGTACGGGGCAGACACAATTCCAGCCATAGGTCTCATCATACACCCTTAAGTGATTCATTCTCAAGATCCAAGATTGGCACTGGTTTGTTGGCCAAAGTCAAGACCTTTGTCCATCGCGGATGTGTTTGAATCATGAAGGCTTTGTTCCATATCGTACGCCTTGGGCAAGTTGTGATTTGTTGGCCAAAGTCAAGGTCACTTCTTGTTCATCGGCCTTGATTACGAAGCTTTCCATTGTCAATGGGTAACGCTTAACTAGAATCATTAAGCTTGTTGACCAAAGCCAAAGCTTAGTTGATTCAGAGGAAAAATGTTAGGGAATATATAAGATATATTGGCATATATTGGATATATGTTTCGGACTTGGAAGTCCACCTACCGGATCTAGGAATTGGATGAGATCTAATTGATCTTAGAGATCTACCTAGTTAAATATCATACATCTTGTTGGCCAAAGCCAAGGTTGTGTGTTATTTAACGGGATCCTAGTCCACTAGGAAACTAGGTTTCCCGAGTACTCCACAGAGGGTTAGAGGCTCGCCGAAAAATAATGGGAGGCAAGTATTAAATTTACAATTTCGTTTAGATACTTGCCAATACGCGCTCATTTCAATTTTTCGTCATTAAATTTTTTTAAATATATTAGTTGGACTAATATTCAATTGTTGTTTTAATTACATAGTTGGACTGTATTCAAACTACTTCATTTATAGTTGATTATATAATTGGATTATAGTAATCAATATATTTAAATTTAACCAATCAAATAGTAGTTGATTATATAGTTAGACTATAGTAATCATTATATTTGATTGTACCCGAAATCATTGATTGGATAGTTGGACTATTGGAATCAAGATAACTGAAAGATTAGCGTTTAAAACATAATCCTGTGAGAAAATGTCTTTAAGCGGCTTCAATTTTAAAATTGGGAATAGAACCTCAGAATAGTCCTGAGAACCGAGAAGTTACTTTATTTGATAGAGTGACATCTCGGGCCTGAGCCCGGAGTTGAGCAAATAGTGGAGCATGAGCTTTGGAAGACTCATGGTGATGATAACTTTAGTGCTCAATTCGTTATGCTTGTCGCAAAGACTCCTTAATTTATTCGTCAGAACTAAGGATTAGATCCTTATAGTATGATATTGAAATTAAAGGATCTTCATAGATCTATTCTTAGATCTTAGAAGTACTAATTGCAAAAGAAAACTCTTAGAGAGTTAATGGCTATGCTCAAGGAGACAGAGCCAGAGCTTGCAAAAGGGCAAGAAGCGCAATGCGCATCTTACTTCAACATCCCGGAAGGTCAAGGCTTGGCCGAAGGCTTCTAGGGATATGAAAAATGGGCAAAGGCATAATCATCATAGTCTTCTAGGAAGACAAAGGACATATCCCAAGATGTCTGCCTAAACTGTGGCAAACGAGGTCACTGGAAGTGGGAGATTGTTGGACAATTATGACCCATAACATCACTATTTGTACAGAACATGGTGTTGTTGTACAAATTAACTATGTGACAAAGGAAATTGCTCTTTTATCATTTGTAATTAGATTACCAAGATATATAAATGATAAAAGTCCATATGATTAGTTCCGGAATAATAAGATATGAGACAATATTAATCCACTAAGGTTTAATCATTAAAATATCCCTAGTCGTAGTATTATCGAGACTGGACATCGATAATGCGGAATAGACTAGTATTGCACTTGTGCGTGTTATGAGAGCATAACGACATAGTTCTCATATATTTGGGTATTGGATACTCATGCAAGTGTAATAGGAGGTTGTGTTTACCGATGGTACGGAAACAGCTTCGCTCTGGATAGACCCCTCGGATTCCCATTGGGAGTATGACTATGTGTCTATGGGAATCTGAATCAAGGTAGGTGTATTTGGTCTTAACCTGAGACTTGCATCGCTAATACTTGCAACAATCAATATACTTTGGTTTTGGTCATCCGGGGCTTTAACAGGTTCTGTGTACGCCTCTTCTGGGTATACTAAGAATCGTAGTGTATTGGGTGTGATGTCAAGATGGAAGTATCACTCCAGTCATATGGAGATGATGATCACGTAGGATACGGAACTAGTACTCTAAATTACTGCAGTCATCAGGATAATATGACTAGGTCATGTTTATCCGATTATAGAGACTAATTACCAGAGATCCGATATATGAATCGTACGGGGCAGACACAATTCTAGCCCCAGGCCTTGCATGTGACATCCGATACTGGATCGCAATACGCAGTACTATGTATACTACCCTGACACGGATTACATATTCCTTAAAAAAATATTTCTGGAGAATTGGGTAGGCACGGTGCTTTGCTAGAAGCCAACCATGTCTTGTAAATCGGTAAGAACGTGGTACCAGGTACGCACGTATTCGGATATTCCGATGATCGGATTTACTGCCAACATATCCAGGGATCTCATGGGTCGCTTCCCGAAGATTCACCGATGATGTATGACTCGAACATAATTAATCTGGGATTAATTAGATGAGAGATAAAATTAATCTAGGATTAATTGCGGAGAGATTTTATCTGGGATAAAACACTATTTAAAGAGAGAACGATTAATTTGGAATTAATCGATAAAATAATATATTCGATATATTAAACGAAATTAGATTTCGACGCGGAATTAAAATTAGATTTTAATTCGGGCAAACGAATTAATTTAGAATTAATTCGCGAGCGATGGGAATAGTAATTTTGCTAGGCATAATTATTTAATTAAATTTGATTTAATTACGTCGCAACAGAAAAATTCGTTAATTCGGAATTAACGAACCCGAGCCCCGAGTGTGTTTACGGACCCACTCGGATTTTGAATTAAAGTGGGGCCCACTCTTGTCACATCACCTAGTCAACTTTATCAACTTTTTGTTGATAGAAGTAGATAGGGGTGAGCATCGGTTCCGGTTCTACCCGGAACCTGTTGGAACCAGACCGATTTTCCGGGTTTGGAATCGGAACCGGTTATAACAGGTCCAGTTTCGGTTCCAAAAATGAAGGAACCGATTTTTATAGGCCCGGTTCCGGTTCCAAACTGGTCGGAACCGGAACCGGACCATGGAACCTGTTTCTAGAACCAAATATATATATGATAATTAGTTTATTTATATTATTTTTTGTAGAATTTTTCTGTGATGTAGAATCATGAAAATTAATTAAATAAATAGTCAGGTTAATACATATATATCTATATATGTAAACTTAAAAGGAACAGAGATAAATTACAAAGTAAAATTCCAATTTGAACAAAACATTTAGCCTTGAACCAGATTCACCAGTTCCACTCCAAAAGCAGACTCTGAAAAAGCAAGGAGAAGAGAAATCCAGGAAAGGCTTCGTAACATTCAACCGTCAATTGCGCTTTAACAAAAACAGGAAAAAAAAATTATCCGGTATTCACTTGTGTGTTTCGTTATTAAGCTTCCGGACTCCGATTTGGTCTCCGTTTTTTCCTACGGACTCGTATCGAAATATAGTTTTCATTTAAAATATTTTAAAATAGGGTAATTCAGAACCGGTCCGGAACCGCATTGGAACCGAATAATAGGGTACCCTATTTAATTGGGTAGGTTCCGGTTCCATTTAGTTAGGAACCGATTTTTTCCGGGTAGGTTCCGGTTCCATGCAGAACCGGAACCGAAACCGAAACCGATTTTGCTCACCTCTAGAAGTAGATGGGATTTAATGGTTGCTTGTTTCTTACACAAACATTATTTAAATTGATGTGATAATGACTTGTACCAATTTTTTGGAAAATTGGTAAATGGTATTTGATTTTTGAAATCAAATAACAAAAAACACATTCACTCATCTTCTTAATTCTCTCTCCATTCACGCCATTTTCTCTCTTTCTCTCCCTCTTGGAGTTGGCTTGGCCGAATGGCCTTCTCCCTCTCACAAACTCTCATTGGCCGAGAGTTACAAGAAGGAAACCAAGGGATTTTGTTGCAAAATCTCCTATGCTAGCACATCAAAGAGTTATACAAAGGTGATAGGGAAACAATCTCATGAGTTTGGAATTTATTCAACAAGCTTAGAAGCTCAACATACATCAAAGGAAAGCTTGGAGCAACTTCCATGGAGGCGAATTTTTGAACTTCTCTTCAACATCCAACCGATCAAAGTGAGTATTTTCCGCATTCTTACTTTGTTGTATTCACATGATTTCTTGCTTAATTTGATCTTGGTTTGACCTAGAAAACCCAACAATGGTATCAGAGCTATAATTGAGCATGAAATTGAATTTAGGGTTCTTAAACTTTGATTATGGTATTTTTGATTTGAGCATGTTTTATTCAAATTGTTTGTTTGAGCATGCTTATAATATGTTAACTTTGAGTTGTGCATGATCAATTTGATGAAAAATTAATTGGATTAATTTTCCCCAAATTTTGAGGCTTGGCCGAATGTGAACCCATTTGTAGCTCTTGGTGATTTTTGAATTTTAGATAATTGGATGTGTTTAAAATACATGTGATATATTAGTTTGTGATTTAATTGGATTGAAATCAAAATTGATATAAAAGGTCCCTAATTGCCGTGAGCTAATGAAGCATGAATGAATTGATTTTGTTTCAATTTGTGTTGGACATAAATTGATTAGTTAAAGCATAATTAATTAGTGTAATTTGTGTTTTGGAAATATTAATTTAACTAATTAATTATGGCTATACACTTTAATTAATTAAATTGTGAAATTTGGAATATTAGAATTTAATTAATTAGGCTTAATTTGGAATTGGGCTAATAAAGTTGTATTTGGGCTTAATGGGCTTGGTTGGGCCAAGTTTGGTTTAGGTTAATTGGTTGGATCCAATTGGGCATAAAACCATTTTCATAAAGTCCAAATATGATAATTGGGCCTTTAAAAATTTAATTGGGCCTAATAGGCCAAAATTAATTTTGTGGCAAAGGGTGATTCCTTATTGGGCTTTGGTTGCCAAAGTCCATGCCTTAAGAAATTAATTGAAAGCCCATTGGACTTTAATTAAATTGACATTGGATGTTAATTGGGCTTTGAGACCCGTTAAGATTAGATTTAGAATCTAAGTCGCAAAGACTCATTAATAAAGTGTAATTATTTAATTTGGAATTAAATAAAAAATAAGTATTGAATACAAATTAAATTGGATTTAATATTGTAATTTGATATAATTTAAGAATTCATACTTTGAGTACTTATTCTTAAACGAGTTGGACTCGCGCAAATCAAATCGTTGTTTGAACATTGGATGGTCATTAATCAAAGATTAATTAATTGGATTAGATTGATTGATAACATGCTTTGTGTGAATACATGGATGTGATGTGTGAATAATGTATATCGGATGGATATTAGATGGGTGAGGCCAATTTTGGAAATTGTTGTAATAAATTTAGAATTTATTAAATTGGACATGCGTGTCCAGCCTATTACCTCTTGACTCTTTGTATTTCTCTTCTCACATATTCCCCTCAATGTAAATGAGGTTTATTTAGAAGTGTTATGTAATTGGGTAGAAGTAAGATTTGTGCTACCGGGAGAGAGGAAAGAGAGAGATTTGTTATAGGAACAAAATGTTTTAAATATCCATCCGCATATCATTATTAATTTATTTACCGCGCCTTATTATGCTTTTAGAATGCATGCTTAAGGGTGTAAGATGAGACCTAATCAAAGATAATTAATTGGTTGCCAATTACGCGAAAAATCCTCAACAAATATTAAGTGTTTTCCTTCTATTGAGTGATTCATTCTCAAGATTCAAGATTGGCACTGGTTTGTTGGCCAAAGTCAAGACATTTGTCCATTGCGGATGTGTTTGAATTATGAAGACTTTGTTCTATATCGCATGTCTTGTCCAAGTTGTGATTTGTTGGCCAAAGTCAAGATCACTTCTTGTCCATCGACATCGATTACGAAGCTTTCCAAAGTCAATGAGTCCCGCTTAACTGGAATCATTAAGCTTGTTGTGCCAAAGCCAAGGCTTAGTTGATTCAGAGGAAAAAGGTTAGGGAATATATTGGATATATTGGAATATATTATATATATGTTTCGGACTTAGAGGTCCACCTACTGGATCTAGGAATTGGATGAGATCTAATTGATCTTAGAGATCTACCTAGTTAAATATCATACAACTTGTTAGCCAAAGTCAAGGTTGTGTGTTATTTAACGGGATCCTAGCCCACTAGGAAACTAGGTTTCCCGAGTACTCAACAGAGGGTTAGAGGCTCGCCAAAAAATAGTGGGAGGGAAATATTAAATTTGTAATTTCGTTTAGATACTTGCCAATACGCGCTCATTTCATTTTTCGTCATTATTTATTAAACATATTAGTTGGACTAATATTTAATTGTTGTTTTAATTAAACAGTTGGACTGTATTCAAACTATTTCATTTATAGTTGATTATATAATTGGATTATAGTAATCAATATATTTGAATTTAACCAATCAAATAGTAGTTGATTATATAGTTAGACTATAGTAATCATTATATTTGATTATACTCGAAATCGTTGATTGGATAGTTGGACTATTGGAATCAAGATAACTGAAAGATTAGCGTTTAGAACATAATCCTGGGTGAAAATGTTTCTTAAACGGCTTCAATTTTCAAATTGAGAATAGAACCTCAGGATAGAACTGAGAAGTTATTCTATTTGATAGAATGACATCTCGGGCCTAAGCCCGGAGTTGAGCAAATAGTAGACCATGATCTTTGGAAGATTCATGTAATGATAACTTTAGTGCTCAATCCGTTATGCTTGCCGCAAAGACTCATTAATTTCTTCGTCAGAACTAAGGATTAGATCCTTATAGTATGATATTGAAATTGAAGAATCTTCATAGATCTATACTTAGATCTTAGAAGTACTAATTGCAATAGAAAACTCTTGGAGAGTTAATGGCTGCGCTTAAGGAGACAAAACCAGAGTTTGCAAAAGGGCAATAAGCGCAAGACGCATCTTACTTCGACATCCCAGAAGGCCAAGGCTTGGCCAAAGGCTTCTGGAGTGTGGAAAATGGCAAAGGCTTAAATCATCATTGCCTTCTGGGAAGACAAAAGACATATCCCAAGATGTCTGCCTAAACTGTGGCAAACAGGGTCACTGGATGTGTGACTGCCGTATGGGCAAGGCAGACATGAAGGAAGAGAAGACGAGGCAAGGCTTCGGCTTCAAGCTTGTTTGTCATAAATATATTCACTACTAGTTTCAAAATTGGATTTTGATACTAAAGTGTGGTACATAAATATATACTGATATGTAGAATCTGCTGATAAGAAGAATACTGACTTCAGTTGAGATCTACCTACGAGTCGGAAACGGGACGAGAGTCGCTGTTTTAACCGTAGAAACCTAAGTTTAGGAACTGCCTTTGGGATGTACTTAAATTAGGAAACTGTTAAAATGTACCTAGTTTGACTAGAAATATTATCTCTATATCTAAGTTTAATCCTTTGCGGGTATACCTTTATATTCTAGAACACTAAGTGTTTTATTTTATAAAGATAATATTGAGATAAACACATTAGATGTGAATAACAGTATTTATATTTAGAATATAAATGAATCTCGAACATATGATATGACCAACAAATAGCTCAAACTGAATTAATCAGTTGAGACTTATTTGTGGCATTGTTGTCTGGGATACATTAACAAGACTCGTATATCCAACTTTCGAAGAGTCGATACTAGGACATATTTGATTCTAATCAAATGATGTCTACGAATCTAGTTTATTAGGCAAAGTGCCTAAAACACCTTTTACTTGGTAAAAGTGCAAGTGCCACCGATCTGTTAGCCCTCGTTCATAGTGACGTAAGTGGGCCCATATCTAGCTAGGCTAGAGGTGGATATGAATACTTTGTAACCTCTACGGATGTGGCATCGCGTTATGGTTATGTGTATCTTATGAAACACAAGTCAGAAACTTTTAGAGTTTCGACACGAAGTATAAAGACAGATCGGTAAAAGTATTAAAATATTACGGTCGGACCGTGATGGAAATACTTAAGCAATAAGTTTCTCGAATATTTGAAAGAGTATAGTATTCTTTCATACTGGACTCCTCTCGGAACACCTCAATTTGACGGTGTGTCCGAACAGAGAAACCGAACTTTGTTGGACATAGTAAGGTTAATTATGAGTCGTTATGAGCCACCATTTTCCTTCTAGGGATACGCATTAAATAGTGCAATACTTATTTTGAATAAAGTTTCATAAAAATCTGTTAGGGAGACTTCATATTAGATATGAACAGGAAAGAAATCAGGTTTTCTCATTCCTGAAGATTTGGGATTGCTGGGCATATGTTTGGATGATACCAAACTAGAACCCAAATCAAATAAGTGCTTAATTTGTAGGTTATCCTAGGGAAACCAAAGTATATTACTTATACAACTCACAAGAGAATAATTTAATTGCTGCTCTCCATGCGGTTTTCCTAAGAGGAATACCTATATGCAGTGGTAAGTGAGAGGAAAGTAAAACTCGATGAAAATCGGAGTAATACTGTTCCAGGCACCGATTCTCTAATGAAACACAAACAGTTCATCAGGGATGAAACTGTACCACAATCTTCAATTACACAAGAACCGCGCAAGTCGGAGAGAGTCAGAAAACAACCTGGGAGGTATGGGTTTCTGATCTCACCTCATGTAGATGTCAATCTTATTGAGGAACACGAACCGGCTACGAATGAGGAAGTGATACAAGGTATCGACTCTCTATTATGGCAAAGTGCCATGAAGTCCGAAATGGATTCCATGTATACCAACCAGGTTTGGACACTGGTTGTTGTACCGAAAGACATTGTGCATATTGGTACTAAATAAGTATTCAAGGAAGACAAACATGTATGGCAACATACAAACATACAAAGCTAGGCTTGTAGCGAAAATGTATCGTTATCAACATTGTGTCGATTACGACGAAACCTTTTACCTGTTGCCATGATTAAATCCATTTGGATAATGCTTGCTAATGCTGCATGTTTCATTTATGAAATATGGCAGCTGAACATCAAAACCGCTTTCCTTCAACGGAAATCTTTTGGAGGATGTTTATAAACATCTGTAGGCACTGCATTTTTGCATATAAGTCCCGATGATGAGTCTCGTATGAAGACACTACCTCTTTGATTGTGAAAGCCGCGGGAAACGGACGTTGGAAGGGTAAAGTTGGAAATTAGCATTTTGTCGGATTTAACTCGCTTGTTTCGCTTCGGGTTCACTTGTTGGACCTCCGCTTTAAAATACATCACTGACCCAAGCCTATTAAAACACATCCAAATTAAATAATTAAAACATTTAAAACACATCTCAGAAATTAAATAATTAAAACATTTAAAATATATGTCTCAAATTAAACTTAAATTAAATTAAATTAAAACGCATTCACAAATTAAACCTAATTAAATTAAATCAAAACCAATTAAATAACTAAATTGAAATTTAATTAAAACTAAATCTAATAATCAAACCAAATTTAATTAAAACAAATTAAAATGAAATTAAATTAAAGCTAATTAAAATTAATCTAAAATACAATTGAATTAAATTAAAGCTAATTAAACTAAAATTAAAATCAAAATAAATCACTTCCAAATTAAAATCAAATTAAATAATTCACCACCTAAATTACATATTTCTTACCTAAAATAATACACCTAATATACTTGATTTATTCCTAATTAAGCCATGCAAACACTAATTCCCTCAATACATAAACATAACAATAAAAACACTTTGGCTCTCCTTTTTCAGCCTCCACTCAACACCCACCTTAAACACACTTTGAAACCAGAAACCTTCTCCACGCTTAAGCACTCACTGACCAGGCAAATCACGCCACATCAACGCCACCATTCACCACAACAAGCACCGCCAAAGACCTACACCTTTAAGCGCCACTCATCAACCCTAAACAAACAAGATCAACACCTCTAGCAGCCCTGCCTCTTCACGCATACTGCCCAACTCAACAAATCACGTTGACACCCCCCACCCACTCGGCAACCACAAACCAACCTCATACAAGCCGAGCCTTTCACACAGCAAAATAGCTCCCTCCAGCGAGTCAATAAACACTTCAAACAAATCAATAGCAACTCACGCACCAGCCCTCGACACCCCCACAAGTCTGCCTCACGCCAAGACCCTCACTGCCTCCATTCACTGCCGTATACTGCCCTAAAAACTGCCTCACCTTGCACCCAGTCCAGCCGCATATTTCACCCCACTACACTGCCCAGTAAACTGCACCCAAAACTGTCCAGAAAATACACCCAGAAACAGCCAGAAAACTGCCCAGAAAATTGCCCAGAATAGTCCCCGAAACTGCCCAAAACTGCACCCCGAAACTGCCCAAAACAGTCTCTGGAACCCTTCCAAAACTACAGTCCAGACCAATCCAAATAACCGCCAAAACAGCCCCTTAAACCCTTAAAACAGTGACCAAAAAAATATAACAAAAACAGCAGCGAAACGGAGTGAAAACAGTAGCCCGAACAGCGAAACGGCGAGGAAAAACGTTGGATTAGTGAACCAGAAAAGTTGCGGAGCAACAACCCTTCTGACGGCCGTGTAACGTGCTTTCTTGAGACGACAAAAGAGGTTAGACCTGAGGGCACCCTTTTATCTATTATCTTTCGTTTCTTTTATTTATTGTTAATATATTATTGCATGAGAGTCGTTTGAGGTATGATGTGATTGTTGGATGAGCGGGACATGTGTTCCCTTTTGGGGTATATCGGATGGAAACCCGGACGTAAATTCCGTAGCCGATTCCGAATGGACGGTAGTGCGGTCTGCACTCGGGATACAACGCCACGTACCACTTAAGATATACATAACTCGTCTCATCCAAATTTGTATTTGAGCATGTTATAGTTTGTAGGTTACTTATCTATTGTTTAAAGCATGATTTGTCCTAGTTTATTATTTATTGTCAAAGCATGATAATGTTAGTTTTATGCATGATAGGTTGCTTAGTTTATGTTTATATTCAAATAGTTATTTGTTTATTTCAATTGAATGGTTTGATATGCTCGTTGTGTTCTATTGTGTGTTTACCGTTTAATGATTTACTTTCAAGCATGCAAACTTAGATTATGAGTTAGTTAGATGAAAGCATGTTAGATCTAAGTACCCTTTGAGCATGATTATTGAGTAGAATCGGTTGATTAATTGCACAAATTATATCATCACAAGTGACATAAGTAAGGGACCATTCCGAACCCAACGGTTTGAGGTCTTCCCTTGCGAGGGGTGAGTGCGGCCTTAAATCTTTATCCCGGTTCACACCGGGTGGCGACTCCATGTTATTTCGTACTTCCCAACTAGGCCGCGAGCCTAGAACTGCGTCGCCCAGGTTCTGTGTCCTACAACATCATAACGGTTTTGTCGTACCAAAACAAGCAAACAAGGTTTGCAAGTTAAATTCGATCCATTTATGGATTGAAGCAAGCATTGCGTTTTTGGAACCAGCGTTTTGATGTAATCATAATGGTATAAGATTTAATTCAAAACGAAAATGATTATTGTGTATATAAGGAGGTTAGTGGGAGCGCACTGACAATGAATGTCCTATATAATGCTGACATATCATTTCTTGGAAATGACATTCCCATAATACAATCGGTGAAAGCTTAGCTTTCATGAAAATTCTCCGTAGAATACTTGGGAGAGACAATCTTTATTCTAGGAATAAGGATCTACTAGGATAGATCTAAATGTTGTTGGCACTCTCCGAGAACTCGTACATTTAAAGATATGTACGCGACCTGGTGTCTCATATGATTTGAGCATATGGAGTCACAATCAGGCCAATCCTAGTGATAGTCACTGAATTGATGTTAAGAACATCCTTAAGTATGGGAGCATAACAGCATAGTTCTCATATATTTGGGTATTGGATACTCATGCAAGTGTAATATGAGGTTGTGTTTACCGATGGTACGGAAACAGCTTCGCTCTGGATAGACCCCTCAGATTCCCATTGGTAGTATGACCATGTGTCTATGGGAATTCGAATCAGGGTAGGTGTATTTGGTCATAACCTGAGACTTGCATCGCTAATACTTGCGACAATCAATATACTTTGGTTTTGGTCGACCAGGGCTTTAACAGGTTCTGTGTACGCCTCTTCTAAGTATATTGAAAATCGTAGTGTATTGGGTGTGATGTCAAGATGGAAATATCACTTCAGTCATATGGAGATGATGATCACGTATGATACGGAACTAGTACTCTAAAGTACTGCAGTCATCGGGATAATATGACTAGGTCATGTTTATCCGATTATAGAGACTAGTTACCAAAGATCCGATATATGCTTCGTACGTGGCAGACACAATTCCAGCCCAGGCCTTGCATGTGACATCCGATACTGGATCGCAATACGCAATACTATGTATACTACGCTTGACACAATTTACATATTCCTTAAAAGAATATTTCTGGAGAATTGGGTAGGCACAGTGCTTTGCTAGAAGCCAACCATGTCTTGTAAATCGGTAAGAACGTGGTACCAGGTACGCACGTATTCGGATATTCCGATGACCGAATTTACTACCAACATATCCAGGGATCTCATGGTTCGCTTCCCGAAGATTCACCGATGACGTATGACTCGAACATAATTAATCTGGGATTAATTAGATGAGATATAAAATTAATCTAGGATTAATTGCAGAGAGATTTTATCGGGGATAAAACACTATTTAAAGAGAGAGAACGATTAATTTGGAATTAATCGATAAAATAATATATTCGATATATTAAACGAAATTAGATTTCGACGCGAAATTAAAATTAGATTTTAATTCGGGTAAACGAATTAATTTAGAATTAATTCGCGAGCGACGTGAATAGTAATTTTGATAGGCATAATTATTTAATTAAATTTGATTTAATTATGTCGCAACGGAAAAATTCGATAATTCGGAATTAACGAACCCGAGCCCGGAGTGTGTTTACGGACCCACTCGAATTTTGAATTAAAGTGGGGCCCACTCTTGTCACATCACCTAGTCAACTTTATCAACTTTTTGTGGATTGAAGTAGATGGGATTTGATGGTTGCTTGTTTCTTACACAAGCATTATTTAAATTGATGTGATAATGACTTGTACCAATTTTTTGGAAAATTGGTAAATGGTATTTGATTTTTGAAATCAAATAAGAAAAAACACATTCACTCATCTTCTTCATTCTCTCTCCATTCACGCCATTTTCTCTCTTTCTCTCCCTCTTGGAGTTGGCTTGGCCGAATGGCCTTCTCCCTCTCACAAACTCTCCTTGGCCGAGAGTTACAAGAAGGAAACCAAGGGATTTTGTTGCAAAATCTCCTATGCTAGCACATCAAAGAGTTATACAAAGGTGATAGGGAAACAATCTCATGAGTTTGGAATTCATTCAACAAGCTTGGAAGCTCAACATACATCAAAGGAAAGCTTGGAACAACTTCCATGGAGGCGAATTTTTGAACTTCTCTTCAACATCCAACCGATCAAAGTGAGTATTTTCTGCATTCTTACTTTGTTGTATTAACTTGATTTCTTGCTTAATTTGATCTTGGTTTGACCTAGAAAACCCAACAAATACTACGTATACTACGCCTGACAAAGATTACATATTCTTTAAAAGAATATTTCTGGATAATTGGGTAGGCATGGTGCTTTGCTAGAAGCCAACCATGTCTTGTAAATCGGTAAAAACGTGGTACGGGGTACGCACGTGTTCGGATAGTCCGACGACCGGATTTACTGCCAACATATCCATGGATCTCATGGGGCGCTTCTCGAAGATTCACCGATGACGTATGACTCGAACAGAATTAATCTTGGATTAATTATGATAGAGAGAAAATTAATATATGATTAATTACGGCGAAAATTTATCTAGGATAAAATTCAATTAGAAGAGAGAGAATAATTAATTTGGAATTAATCGATTAAAATAATATATTCGATATATTAAATGAAATTAGATTTCATAACGGAATTAAAATTAGATTTTAATTCGGGCGAACGAATTAATTTAGAATTAATTCGCAAGCGACTTTAAATAATAATTTTGCTAGACATTATTATTTAATTTAATTTGATTTAATTAAGTCGCAACAAAAAATTCGTTAATTCGGAATTAACGAACCCGAGCCCGGAATGTATTTGCGGGCCCACTCGGATTTTGAATTAAAGTGGGGCCCACAACAAGTCACATCATTAGTCAAATACTTAGCTTTTGTTTGATGGAAGTTAGTGGAGATTTTTGAAGTAAACTTGTTAAACACTTTACCTTGATTTGTGATAGACTTTTACCAAACTTGGATTTGGTATATGTCTTTTAATTTTTTGAAAATTAAAACAAGTCAACACACAACACATTTTCTCTCTTTTTCCTTTGCAAAAACCGTGACTCTCTCTCTCTCTCATTGCTTCTCACTTTGCCGAGAGTGATAAGAAGATTTGAGGAATTTTGTTGCAAAAATTCTCAAGTGCTAGCACACAAAGAATCATACAAAGGTGATAGGGAAACCTTTCCCAAGAGTTTGGAATTCACTCATCAAAGCTTGGAGCTCAACATAAGATCAAAGGAGCTTGGAGCAACTTCAAAGGTGAAAAAAATTTTGAACTCTACACATCCAACCGAGCATTGTGAGTATATTTTCGCTTTACTTCTTTCCGTATTCACATGATTTCATGCTTGAAATGATCTTGGCATGTTCTTAGAGAACCCAACATCTTCCTGGCCGGAGCATATAGCTACATCTCCTGTGGTAACTACTAGTGTCTCCGCATCATTCTTCTTCGACTGGTTATTGCCTTGTCCATGCTCTCATTGCAGTTTCCGGCAATTTTTCTTTAGGTGGCCTTCTATGCAACAGTGGAAGCACCTGTATATAGGCTTTCTCCTGTTTGTGGATTTGCCCTTTTTTTTTGCTTCTGCCTTTCCCTTTACCTTGAATTTTCTCCTGTTGTCTTCTTCGATGCTCCGAGACAAGGGCTTGTGTTTGATCCGTGCCCACATCTTTTCTTCTGGCTTCTTCATTTGACATGACATCTTTTACCATATGCATGGTAAGTTTGCCTCCTGGAGCTGAGTTGTTGAGAGTAACCACCAATGTCTCCCAATTGTCAGGAAGAGAACTGAGTAGTAAGAGGGCTTGAACTTCATCTGCCAGTTTCATATTTACTGCAGACAACTGGTTCACCAGGCTCTGGAACTCACTGGTGTATTCTGCAATGGAAGTTCTACTCCGTAGCTTCAGGTTCACCAAACACCTCATTATTAAGGCTTTATTCCGAGCTGTCTTGGCCGGGAACATGTCTTCCAGTTTTATCCACATTTCGTAAGCATCAGTATCCTGTGCTACGCGGTGGAAGACACTGTGACCAATCCACTGTCTAATTTGACCCAGAATTCTGTTATTGAGTTTATTAAAGTCATACTCTTTAATAGATTCTGGTCTCATTCCTTTCACCTCGATAACATCAAACAAAATGAAAATTAGTTGTTGTAAGCTTGATCATTGCACCAGAAGGGGAATCTTCCATTTTCATTTTAAGTTTTAAAGTTTAAAATGAAAATAGGTTAAAATCGGGGCTGAATTTCACAAATCAGAGGTCACCGTTGCGTCCAGAACGGTCGAAAATGGTGGATTAGACACTTCGTTGGTCCAAATCCGACTCATGGACTGATTTGTAAATTTCTAAAACTTCTGGGGCTAAATTGTAAATTTCAAAGACTTCAGGGGGCTCAGTGAAATTTAATGGAATGCTGACGTGACTGACACGTGGCTGCTGATGTGGAAAAGTGGGATCGGTTTGCTGACGTGGCTGACACGTGGCGCTGACGTGGCGGATGACGTGCCGCTGATGTGGCTGCTGACGGTATGATGACATGGCGCTGACTGGGCGCTGGCGTGGTGATGACGTGGACGCCATGTAATCGTCTTCAACCTTCCGACGCACGTGTAGCGCGTGACCTAGACTGGGAGTGACGTGCCGGAGCGTGCAGGCGCGTGCGGCGTCGCTGGACTTCGGTTTTGTTGCCGAAGAATACCACCGTGCTCGTCTCGACTTGAACTAGCTGATGGTATCCTCAAATTTGATTTTTGACAACTTTGCCGGAACCCGAATTTTCTGAACCGAGCTCCGTTCTTTGGTTTTATGACCCCAAAGTAGAACCAAAGCTCCTGATACCACTTGTTGTGATTCTCTGATCACTTTAGGGTGTATTTGAGGAAAAACTGAAACCTTCTATTACTTACAAAAATAGAATTACAAGTGTTTAAACTTAAGAAAAAACCTCACTCAATACTCTCTATTATACACTTTGGGATGCTCTGAGCTTACTATCAAGCTCTGTATTTATAGCCAATGTATGACTCACTTTTTCAACACTTGAACAGTGTTTCCACCATTCACTCCTGATTTTCTGGAAATGGAAAATCTCCACCGAAAGTGTACTTGGCAGTTTCTGCTCTTGTTGATGATGTTTGCTGGATTACAGCTTGCTGGCATGCTGGTTCTCACATTTTTATCATAAGAATATCACTTTAATGATTATATCATCTTTCTATTTTACAAAGGATATGGTGTTTTACTGCATTTCTTCAATAACTCTTGTCTTGCTAGCCAATGGCTTCCAGGAACTTGCCACAATTGAAGCCATTATTACTTTGCCAGCTGGAAAATCTCAAACATAGAGCAACTGCCAGGGTGTTGAATCCCGTCATTCTTAGCGAAGGTTCAATTTCTTGCAGCAAAAGGATAAGACCACTTCCTTGCTAAGTTGACTCAATTGCTTCACAATTATAGTTCAATATTAAATTAATCCAACAGCTACTGTGTGCCTACCAGATGAATAGAAAACTTTTTAGTTGACTTCATAATCATGTTGGCATCTTTTGGTTAGGTGATAGAGTCAACCTTGTAACTTTAGCCATGTGATTTAATTTTTTTAGTTATTTTCTCCTTTTCATTGTTAAAAAAAAAAAAAAAGAATCTTGAATACTACACTTTGTACATTCTTTAATTCCAGTTCTCCTCCTCCTCCTAGTTATGTTGTGTGATTAAACACCAAATGTCAACCATAGTTTTTGAGTCGGAAGACAATTGAGCAGAAAATAAGTGTATAAAAGTGTTAACAGGTCAGTATCCTTAAAGACTTTTTTTTTTTTAATTCCTTTCAGTATAGTTGTTTATGCATTGTTCACTTGGACAGTAAAGTTTCCTAAAAGTTTCTATATCCATATTTGTTAACTATATATCCCTGCTTCTTTTCTTTCCTTTGCTTTGCTCTTGCTCCTTCAACTTTCAATATGCTATCTCATAGTTGCTTTATCAATTGTAATACGTAAAGCTGTAATTCCAACAATGGAAACTTTGCCCCTTATGCTTCATTTGAGGTCATTATGTATGTTATGGTTGCTGGTCTTCATCAACTTTGCTACTTCATTTAAAGCGTTTGAAAATTTGGATGATCCCTCAGTAGTCTACACTTACAATCGCTTTGCTGAGATTCAAGAGAAGTGTGGCCCTGTTCTGTCATTAGCATCCGAATTAGAACCTGATGATGACAGAGGCAACAGAATAAAAAATGAACTTTCTTTCGTGAATGGGGATTGGGAACAGGAGTCTGGGGGAGCTCCATTGATGCCATTTGATGACAGAGAGATGCATAGGAACCCTGCGGGCCCCGGCTGTTTCTTAAAATTAGCATCTTTCTGGGTGGTTGATGTTGATCCAGTTCGCCGAGCCAAAAACATGGTTAGTGTCAGTGGGAAAATGCAAATAAGCATAACTGGATATGAGGCCTTGAATTACAGACCTGGCTGGTTTCCTAAATTTTGCAAGGATTCAGGGTACTCCACCATGACAATTATTTTTGAAGGGGTTTATATAGAATCAGAAGAGAATGGAGGCGAGCGGCTGATTTGTTTGTTAGGTACTTCAATGATGCCTACAACCAATCAGTTTATCCCTTCACAGGATCTAGCAGACATGTATGGATATAAATTTGAAGAACAACACCAGCCTCCTCTCGTTCAAGATGATCAAATTATGCTTGTTCTGAGGTACAACAAGATCTTCACTTTGACGAAGGGAAATATCACTGGAGAAATGAAAAGCTTACATGAAAAATCAGATTATAAGTACTTTGATAGAGTCCATTTATCTTCTCACTTGAGTCTCCAGGCAAAGTATCAGTTTGGGGCAGAAGAACTTCTGTCAAATGCTTGCAGCCCATATCCATATCAAGACAGCTTGGTGGATGAGGATGTTGTTTTGTTTAAAGATGACAAAATCTGTGATACTCTTTCCCATTTGGTGTCACATGGAATGTTTTTAGTTGTACCAAGCTGGAAATCTGTTGGCTCAAATGATGATGCCAATAAGTTGGGCCCTTTTATTCTTAATAGAACTACTAAGGACATTGATGGGGGATTGAACTACTTCAGGCTTAACGTTCAGAGCTTGCTCTGTAATCAAGAAATTGATGGAAACAACATCACAACTGCAAAAGTTTTTGCCATATTCAGAGTAATCCATTCATGGGAAGATGGATACACATCAGCGAGTCGAACCGGTCTCTCTGGCCCTACCCTCACAGCAGAAGGAATTTGGAGATCTGAGGAAGGGCAGCTCTGCATGGTCGGCTGTCTTGTAGTTGTTGGTACAACTTCGGAGAGATGCAATTCACGGATTTGCATGCACTTCCCTCTCACTTTCTCCATTACCCAGAGAACTACAGTCTTCGGGAGCATAACCAGCATCAACGACACAGACTCACACACTCCTCTATGGTTTGAAAAGGAAAGCCTTCCTGACCAGATAACATCACACGGGTATGAGAGGAACCCGGAGATGAAATGGTCGTACAAGTACTCAAAGATCATGCAAGCAAAGGCTTTTCAAACAAGATGTAAAGAACCGGTCCTAGGAACTTTGTTGAGAAAATTTCTCGTGTATCCATCCCCATATGATGGTGGCATTTCCAGTCTTTCTTCTCTTGCAGATGAGCTCTCTCTCAGTGTCTCTGCTGTTCCATATGCTTTTGCCAGGGACCAAACACAAAAGACTTGTGTGACAGTGAGATTACATGTACTCTCTTCAGGCTCACTTTTCGGACGCTACAGGCCTCGAAGAAATGAGAGTTATCAGGAGGTTGAGCAATCATATGATTTTAATGCTGAAACAATTGAGATTTCAGGGCATCTCATTGTTTTTGGTGAAAATTTCAACAACATCTCACTGTCATTTGAGGGTATATACGACTTAGCTTTTGGCAAGATGTATCTGATTGGCTGCAGAGATGTCCGAATAATCCAAAAGAACATTAAAGAGGAAATGAACCTTGATTATGGAATGGATTGCCAGTTTGAAGTCAAGGTAGAGTATCCTCCCAGAGATACGCGATGGCTGAAAAATCCAGAGGTTAGAATCTCCATCAGTAGCAAAAGGAGCAAGGAAGATCCCTTCTACTTTAACCCAGTCAACCTCATGACTGCTCAAATTTATTACCAAAAGCAATTTCCAGACATAATTTTTCGCAAAATTTTTGAGGACATTCTTAGGGTTCTTTTGCTGATAATGGCAATTGGTTGCACTCGAAGCCAGTTGCATTACATCAACAGTTTTGTCGATCCCATAGCTTATATATCTCTGGTTTTGATTTACATTCCCACTGTAGATTATATCAGTCCACTGATTGGCACTAGAGAAAGTTTCTTCAAATGGAAGTCATTTCATGCTCATAGCCACATAACATATGAGATCATGGGATATGAAAGGTTTCGCGTACTTGACTATGTCATCAAGGTTCTTTCCTTGTACGCATTTCTGCTGACTTTCAATCTTGCAAAGAAAGTATCTGCATCTCATATTAGACAATTAGGACATGGTCACAAGAGAAGAAAATTTTCATCATTGCTTCTGCTGTTCACATCATGGGATTTCTTTTTACACACATTATTCATGAAATGAACACAGTTGAAATGGTGTCTCAGCCGGACAGGTTTGTATACGAAAGAATTAAGCTGCTCCGATGGCTGAAAGAGCTAGATGGTTATCTTCTTCTGGTTCCAGATTTCTTTTTGCTTCCTCAGATTATTGCTAACACTCTCTGGTGGAATAAAGGTAAACCTCTGAGGAAATTGTACTACATGGGCTTGACATTGTAGATAACAATTATTACAATTATTACACGGTAATTGGGAAATCCGAATATGACAAAAATTACAATTATAATTATTATCCTCGGAGCAGACCCTAACGGCAGACCCTGAAAGCGGAGGCAAAGACTGATGAGCAGAGGCAGAGGCAGATGGCAGAGCCTGAAGGCAGAGCCTGAGGCTGAAAGCAGAGGCAGAAGATGAAGCTGAGGCAGAGGCTGAAGCTGAGGCAGAGGCTGTTGGCAGATGCTGATGCTGAGGCAGAGGCTGTTGGCAGATGCTGAGTCAGGCAGAGGCAGAAGCTGAAGCTGAGGCAGAGGCTGTTGGCAGATGCTGATGGCAGGCAGAGGCAGAAGATGAAGCTGAGGCTGAAGCTGAAGCTGAGGCAGAGGCTGTTGGCAGATGCTGATGGCAGGCAGAGGCAGAAGATGAAGCTGAAGCTGAAGCTGAGGCAGAGGCTGTTGGCAGATGCTGATGCCGAGGCAGAGGCTGTTGGCAGATGCTGAGTCAGGCAGAGGCAGAAGCTGAAGCTGAGGCAAATCAGAACTTTCCCGAGGCTTGTTGTAAAACAACAATATCCTTAAAACAAATTCGTCCCCTACCGTAGGTGCAGTAGAACGTGAGACGATTGTTTCCCAGGATACAACGGAAACGTACGAGAAAGGGTACCACCAGACTCGTATCCAACGAACCACAAGTGTTTGAACTCTCATTTTAACAAAACAAAGAAAATGATCTTTCGTGTGTGTGCTATGTCTTTCTCTATTTTCTATTTCATATCTTGAAAACAAGAACTGATGTTGTTTATATAGGAAAAGAAAAACACATCTCAATTAATAGAAATTAACTTGCCAATTAAATTTCATAATGGGAGATGTTACACATTGTTGTAACCACTAAGCTAATTAAATTAGCACTAATGGAAATTAAACTATATAACCACCAAGCTAATTAGATTAGCACTTATGGAGATTAAACTTTGTAACCACCAAGCTAATTAAATTAGCTGTTATGGAATTACAAAAGGCTTGAAAATTGTGAACTTTGAGCAACAATTTCTCATTCACCCAAGCACCATTTTAAGCATATGAATATACCATTTCGAAGTACTCACGGAGGAGTATCCGAATCATTCAATAACAACCACTAACACGAAGTGGACCATGCTTAAAATTGAGCCTCAAAATGCTTATAAATAAGCATTTTTCCAACAGACATGTTTGAGGGTCTTATTGCATGTTTATGACTACATTAGAGATCCAGTGCTTGATCACAACTATGGTGTCTCTGAGTGTCAAAACATGAATTTGGATTCATATTCCAAGTTTGGTAACATTGTCGTAGCAGTTATTGTGATTGTACTTGCTATGATAGTATACAAGCAGCAGAAAAGTAACAGTCAGGAATTCATCCAGGAAGCAGAAGAGCGCGATGATACTGCTGCTGCCCTCAAGCCTGAATTATATGAGAGTTTGCTTTCTTGATTATATTCTTGTTTTTGAACCATTATGTTGCAAATTTCTTAACTAATAATTTATGCTTGTCTTCTAGCTCTTAATATTCATAATTTGTATGAAATGCCTTGTTTTATATTCAGGATTTGGATGAATAAACAATGAACTTGCATCATTGAAATCGCTATGAACATGCCTATGATGTACTTTATTAAGCATCATCTTCCATAGCTCTTTTATCTTGAGAGTTCTTACAAACAGTGTTTCTGTTACACATCTATATAATTTAAAATTTCTTGCAATACCGCAATGTGTAATATCTATCTTAACTTCTAGTTTTCTTTATTATAACACCTTTATTAATTAGAATAATTCAATTACTACAATAGAATCAACTAAAACAAACAAGTTTGTTCTCCAGTCATTTGTGCTGCTTCATAAAATCAAGAAGTTACCAAGAAATATCTTTGGACTCAACTTGGCTTCATGATGTTGTGATTATGTCAATCTCTCTATATTACATAGTATTTGGTGTTTACATAGAAATTATAACTGATGAATGTAAACTCATTGATAGGAAATAATTGTAGTTTGTTTCCGAGAACAACTTTTTTTTTTTTTTTTTTTTTTTTTTTTTTACTGCATTTCTTCAATAAATCTTATCTTCCTAGCCAATGGCTTCCAGGAACTAGACCAGAATTGAAATTTAATATCAGAGTGTTAAATTCCTGGTCAAGGTTCAATTTCTTGCAGCAAAAGGCTAAGACCACTTCCCTGCTATGTTGACTCAGTTGCTCCAGCATTATAGTTTACATAAACTACTTGTAAAATATCAATTTTAAAAAAATGCAACAGCCATACACCTACCCGAAGATTAAAAAACAGTTTAGTTGATGCTAGGCCTGTGGTTAATGTGTATGCCAGGCGAAAGAGAAGGTCTCTAAATATTGCTACCTGTTGAGATTATTGATGTTGGTGATGCTGAGAATTCGAGGAATGTTGCTGGACTTACTGAATTAAATGGGCTTAATCCTTTGGAGCTATTCAACTAAAAGGTTTGACACTGCCATATGTCAAACATTTAGAGCACCACCGGTGGATTCCATGTTGGGTTTCTACTATAGTCCCAAGATCAATCAAGCAATGAAAATAATGTGAATACAACAAAGAAGTATGGCGGAATCATACTTACAATGAACGGATTTGCGATGCGAAGAACACAAAAACTTCTCCTTGCTCCATGAAGCTCTCGGCCAAGGTCCCCTTTTGTGCTCCTAGTGATTCGGTCAAGCTCCATTTGTGTGCTCCAAGCTCCAAGCTTTGTGAATGGATTCCATGCTCATGAATGAGTTTCCCTATCACATTTGTTTGACCCTTTATGTGCTAGCATTGGAGAAAATTGCAACAAAATTCTCCTATTCTTCACCTTGTTGCTCTCGGCATTGAAGGAGAAAGAGAGAAAATTTTGGCCGAATGGGAGAGAAGAAGAGAAGAAGATGTGTGAGTTGTGTGTATGGTAATCTAATTACCAAAAAGAAAAGTCATATACCAAATGTAAAAAAATGATATATGTCTTTCAATCCATCACACTTGAGTGTTTTACACTCAACCATCAACCAACAACTTCCATCACATTAAAGTGATAAAGTTGACTAGTGATGTGACACATGATGTGACTTGTGGGTCCCACTCGATTCAAAATGCGAGTGGTCCCGCAAACACTCACGGGCTCGGGTTCGCTAATTCTGAATTAACGAATTTTCCGTTGCGACGTAATTAAATCAAATTTAATTAAATAATTATGCATAGCAAAATTACTATTCACGTCGCTAGTGAATTAATTCTAAATTAACTCGTTCGCCCGAATTAAAATCTAATTTTAATTCCGCGTCGAAATCTAATTCGTATAATATATCGAATATATTATTTTATCGATTAATTCCAAATTAATCATTCTCTCTGTTTAAATAATATTTTATCCCAGATAAAATATCTCCGTAATTAATCACAGATTAATTTTCTCTCTATTAATTAATCCCAGATTAATAATGTGCGAGTCATACGTCATTGGTGAATCTTCGGGAAGCGACCCATGAGATCCCCAGATATGTTGGCAGTAAATCCGGTTGTCGGACTATCCGAACACGTACGTACCTAGTACTACGTTTTTACCAATTTACAAGACATGGTTGGCTTCTAGCAAAGCATCGTGCCTACCCAATTCTCCAGAAATATTCTTAAAGGAATATGTGATCTATATCAGACGTAGTATACATCGTATTGCGTATTGCGATCCAGTATCGGATGTCACGTGCTAGGCCTGGGGCTGGAATTGTGTCTGCCCCGTACGAAGCACATCAGATCTCTGGTAACTAGTCTCTATTATCGGATAATCATGACCCAGTCATATTATCCCGATGACTGCAGTACATAGAGTACCAGTTTCGTATCCTACTTGACCATCATCTCCACTATGACTGGAGTGATACTTCCATCTTGACATCACACCCAATACACTACGATTCTCAATATACCCAGAAGAGGCGTACACAGAACCTGTTAAAGCCCTGGACGACCAAAACCAAAGTATATTGATTGTCGCAAGTATTAGCGGTGCAAGTCTCAGGTTAATACCAAATACACCTACCCTGATTCAGACTTCCATAGACACATAGTCATACTACCAATGGAATTCCGAGGGGTCTATCCAGAGCGAAGCTGTTTCCGTACCATCGGTAAACACAATCTCCTATTACACTTGCATGAGTATCCACTACCCAAATATATGAGAACTATGCCGTTATGCTCCCATAACACGCACAAGTGCAATACTAGTTTATTCCGCATTATCGATGTCCAATCTCGATAATACTCCGACTAGGGATGTTTTAATGATTAAACTTTCGTGGATTGATACTGTCTCATATCATCTCAATCCGGAACTAATCATATGGACTTTTATCATTTATATATCTCGGTAATCTAATTACAAATGATAAAAGAGCAATTTCCTTTGTCACATAGTTAATTTGTACAACAACACCATGTTTTGTACAAATAGTGATGCTATGGGTCATAATTGTCCAACAATCTCCCACTTGGCCTATAGCCAATCCCTCAAGTGTCCTACACCTGAACTATGTACGGTTCACTCAAACTTCTGCTGAGTAACTGCTTTCGTCAGTGGATTTGTAAAGTTATCATCAGATGCGATTTATTCGATCATCACATCGCCACGATGTATGATCCGAACGAATCAGATGAACGATTGAAGTATATACTTGGATCGTTGATGAGACCATTAATTCTTTAGCCTGTGCTGTAACCTAGCTCAGTTGCTAACAGAACTATTCCTAATCTGATTAGGATTATTAAGATCCAAAGTGCTTCTATTGCTGCCTCAGCTGCATCAATATTTCGCTTTTGTTGTTTATTCAGCAACAATATCTTGCTTGGAAGATTTCCAGCTCACTGTTCCGATATTCAAACTATATAGTATCCTTATAACGACCTATAGTCGTTTTAATCAGTTAGGAAACTTGCAACGGTGAATCCAGTCACTTCAAGTTCTCATTCTCCATAACTTAAGAAAATATCCTTAGTTCATCTAAGATACTTAAGGATGTTCTTAACATTATTCCAGTGACTATCACTTGGATTGGCCTGATTGTGACTCCATATGCTCAAAGCATATGAGTCACCAGGTCGCATACATTTCTCTCAATGTACGGTTTTTCGAAGAGTGTCAACAACTTTTAGATCTATCCCAGTAGATCCTTATTCCTAGAATAAAGGTTGTCTCTCCCAAGAATTCTACGGAGAATTTTCATGAAAGCCAAGCTTTCACCGATTGTAATATGAGAATGTTATTTCCAAGAAATGATATGTCATCATTTAGGACAGTCACTGTCAGTGCGCTCCCACTAACCCTCTTATTTATACAAGAATCATTTTCGTTTTGAATTAAATAATATACCATTATGATTACATCAAAACGCTAATTCCAAGAACGCAATGCTTGCTTCATCCATAAATGGATCGATTAACTTACAAACCTTGTTTGCTCGTTTTGGTACGAAAATCGTCAGGATGTTATAAACATCCTCCAAAAGGTTTCCGTTTAAGGAAGGCGATTTTGACGTTCAGCTGCCATATTTCATAAATGAAACATGCACATTAGCAAGCATTATCCAAATGGATTTAACCATGGCAACAATTAAAAGGTTTCGTCGTAATCGACACAATTTTGATAACGATACCTTTTCGCTACAAGCCTAGCTTTGTACGTTGGTATGTTGCCATCCATGTATGTATTCCTTGAAGACTTATATAGTACCAATAGGCACAATACCTTCCAGTACATCAACCAGTGTCTAAACTTGGTTGGTTTACATGGAATCCATTTCGGACTTCATGACATTAACTTTGCCATAATAGGGAGTTGATACCTTGTATCACTTCCTCATACGTAGTCAGTTTGTCTTCCTCAATAAGATTGACATCTTCATGAGGTGAGATCAGAAACCCATACCTCCCAGGTTGTTTTCTGACTCTCTCTGACTTACGTGATTTTTGTGTATTCGAAGATTGTGGTACAGTTTCATCATTGATGAACTGTTTGGGTTCCGTGAGGACTCGGTGTCTGGAACAGTATTACTCCGATTTTCATCGAGTTTTACTTTCCTCCCACTTACCACTGCATATAGGTATTCCTCTTAGGAAAACCGCATGGAGAGCAACAATTACATTGTTCTCTTGTGAGATGTATACGTACTATACTTTGGTTTCCCTAGGATAACCTACAAATTAGGCACTTATCCGATTTGGGTTCTAGTTTGATATTATCCAAACATATCCCCAGCATACCCAAATCTTCAGGAATGAGAAAACCCGATTTCTTTCCTGTTCATATCTAATATGAAGTTTGTCTAACAGATTTTCATGGAACCTTATTCAAAATAAGTGTTGCACTGTTAAATGCGTATCCCTGGAAGGAAAATGGTAGCTCAGAGCGACTCATAATTAACATTATCATGTCTAACAAAATTCGGTTTCTCCGTTCGGACACACCGCTCAAATTGAGGTGTTCCGGGAGGAGTCCAAAGTGAAAGAATACTATACGCTTTCAGGTAATTGAGAAACTTATTGCTTAAGTATTTTCCACCACGGTCTAACCGTGATGGTTTAATATTTTAGCTGATCTGTTTGTCTACTTCGTGTCGAAACTCTTTGAATTTATCAAAAGTTTCCGATTCGTGTTTCGAAAGAAACACATAACCATAACGCGATGCCACATTCGTAAAGGTTACGAAGTGTTCATATCCACCTCTAGCCTAGTTAGATATGGGTCCACTTACGTCACTATGAACGAGGGCTAACAGATCGGTGGAACCTGTACTTTTACCAAGTAAAAGGTGTTTTAGGCATTTTGCCTAATAAACTAGATTCGTAGACTTCATTTGAATTAGAATCAAATCCGTTCTAGTATCTACTCTTCAAAAGTGTGGATATACGAGTCTTGTTAAATGTGTCCCAGACAACAATGCCACATTTAAGTCTCAATTGATTAATTCAGTTTGAGCTATTTGTTTGTCATGTTTCATACATTTGAGATTCATTTATATTCAAAATATAAATACTGTTATTTACATCTAATGTGCTTATCTCAATATAAAACACTTTAGTGTTCTAGAATATAAAAGTATACCCGCAACGAATTATACTCTGATATAGAGATAATGTTTCTAGTCAAACTAGTTACATTTTAACAGTTTCCTAATTAAGTACACACCCGAAGGGTAGTTACTAAACTTAGGATTCTACGGTTAAAACAGAGACTCTCGTCCCGTTTTCGATTCGCAGATTAATCTCAACTGAAGTCAGTATCCTGCTAATCAGCAGATTCTGCACATCAGTACATAACTATGTACTATATCTAGTATCAAAATCCAATTTTGAAACTAATAGTGAATATGTTTATGACAAATATAATTGAAGCCGGAGCCTTGCCCATCTTCACTTCCTTCATGTCTGCCTTGTTCATACGGCGGTCACGCTTCCAGTGACCCCGTTTGCCACAGTTTAGGCAGACATCTTGGGATATGTCCTTTGTCTCCCCAGAAGACTGTGATGATTTTGCCTTTGCCCTTTTTCCACACCCCAGAAGCCTTCGGCCAAGCCTTGGCCATCTGGGATGTCGAAGTAAGATGCGCCTTGCGCTTCTTGCCCTTTTGCAAACTCTGGCTTTGTCTCCTTGAGCATAGCCATTAACTCTCCAAGAGTTTTCTATTGCAATTAGTACTTCTAAGATCTAAGTATAGATCTATGAAGATCCTTCAATTTCAATATCATACTATAAGGATCTAATCCTTAATTCTGACGAAGAAATTAAGGAGTCTTTGTGGCAAACATAATGGATTGAGCACTAAAGTTATCATCACATTAATCTTCCAAAGATCATGTTCTACTATTTGCTCAACTCCGGGCTTAGGCCCAAGAAGTTTCTCTATCAAATAGAGTAACTTTTTAGTTCCCAGGACTATCCTGAGGTTTTATTCCCAATTTGAAAATTAAAGCCGTTTAAAAATATTTTTACCCAGGTTATGTTTTAAACGCTAATATTTCAATTATCTTGATTGCTATAGTCCAACTATCCAATCAACGATTTCAAGTACTATTGAATATAATGATTACAATAGTCTAACTATATAATCAACTATAATTTAATTGTTTAAATTCAAATATATTGATTACTATAATCCAATTATATAATCAACTATTATTTGAAGTAGTTTGAATACAGTCCAACTGTTTAATTAAAACAACGATTAAATATTAGTCCAACTAACATATTTATTTAAATGACGAAAAATTGAAATGAGCGCGTATTGGCAAGTATCTAAACGAAATTGCAAATTTAATACTTGCCTCCCACTATTTTTCGGCGAGCCTCTGACCCTCTGTTGAGTAATCGGGAAACCTTGTTTCCTAGTGGGCTAGGATCCCGTTAAATAACACACAACCTTGACTTTGGCCAACAAGCTGTATGATATTTAACTAGGTAGATCTCTAAGATCAATTGGATCTCATCCAATTCATAGATCCAGTAGGTGGACATCCAAATCCGAAACATATATACAATATATATGCCAATATATCCAATATATTTTCCTAACATTTTTCCTCTGAATCAATTAAGCATTGGCTTTGGCACAACAAACTGAATGATTCCAGTTAAGCGGGACCCATTGACTTTGGAAAGCTTCGTAATCGATGTCGATGGACAAGAAGTGATCTTGACTTTGGCCAACAAATCACAACTTGGACAAGACACCGATATGGAACAAAGCCTTCATGATTCAAACACATCCGCGATGGACAAAGGTCTTGACTTTGGCCAACAAATCAGTGCCAATCTTGGATCTTAAGAATGAATCATTCAATGGAAGGAAAAACGTTTAATATATGTTGAGGGTTTTTCGCGTAATTGGCAACCAATTAATTATCTTTGTTAAGTTCTCATCATACACCCTTAAACATGCATTCTAAAAACATAATAAGGCGCGTAAATAAATTAATAATGATATGCGGATGGATATTTAAAACAACTTGTTCCTAGAACAAATCTCCCCTTTCCTCTCTCCCGCTAGCATAATTCTTACTTCTACCCAATTACATAACACTTCTAAAGAAACCTCATTTACATTGAGGGGAATATGTGAGAAGAGAAATACAAAGAATCAAGAGGTAATAGGCTGGACACGCAGGTCCAATTTAATAAATTCTAAATTTATTACAACAATTTCCAAAATTGCCCTCACTTATCTAATATCCATCCGATATACATTATTCATACATCACATCCATGTATTCACACAAAACATGTTATCAATCAATCTAATCCAATTAATTAATCTGAAATTAATGATCATCCAATGTTCAAACAACGATTTGATTTGCGCGAGTCAAACTCGTTTTAAGAATAAGTAATCAAAGTACGAATTCTCGAATTATATTAAACTACAACATTAAATCCAATTTAATTTTTATTCAATACTAATTCTTTATTTAATTCTAAATTTAATAACTACACTTTATTAATGAGCCTTTGTGACTTATATTCTAAATCTAATCATTACGGGTCTCAAAGCCCAATTGACATCCAATGTCAATTTAATTAAAGTCCAATGGGCTTTCAATTAATTTATAAGGCATGGACTTTGGCAACAAAAGCCCAATAAGGAATCACCCTTATTTGCCAAAATCAATTTAGACCCATTAGGCCCAATTAAAATTTTAAAGGTCCATTTAATTATATTTGGACTTTATGGATATGATTTTTGGGCCCAATTGGATCCAACCAATTAACCTAAACCAAACTTGGCCCAACCAAGCCCATTAAGCCCAAATACAACTTTATTAGCCCAATTCCAAATTTAAGCCCAATCAATTTAATTACAATATTCCAAATATCACAATTAAATTATTTAAAGTGTATTAGCCATAATTAATTAGTCAAATTAACATTTCCAAAATACCAATTACACTAATTAATCATGCTTTCTAATTATCAATTCATGTCCAACATAATTGAAGCAAAAAATCATTTCTTTTCCATGCTTGTGGGTCACGGCAATTTGGGGGTTTTTTTTTGTCCAATTCCGATTTCAATCCAATTGAATCTTAAATCAACATTTCCCAAGTCTTTCAACTCATCCAATGATCAAAAAACAAAATTACCATGACTTTAGGGCAACATCAAACTTTCGGCCAAGCCAATAATTTGGGGAAAATTTGATCTAATTCAATTTTCATCAAATTGATCACAAATAACTCTAAGTTATCATCATTCAAGCATACTCAAACAATCAATTTCATCCAAACATGCTCAAATCAATTTTACCCAATTTTACCATAAATGCAATTTCATGCTTAAACAAGGCTCTTGATACCATTGTTGGGTTTCTACTATAGTCCCAACATCAATCAAGCAATGAAAATAATGTGAATACAACAAAGAAGTATGGCAGAATCATACTTACAATGAACATATTTGCGATGTGAAGAACACAAAAACTTCTCCTTGCTCCATGAAGCTCTCGGCCAAGGTCCCCTTTTGTGCTCCTAGTGATTCGGTCAAGCTCCATTTGTGCGCTCCAAGCTCCAAGCTTTGTGAATGGATTCCATGCTCATGAATGAGTTTCCCTATCACCTTTGTTTGACCCTTTATGTGCTAGCATTGGAGAAAATTGCAACAAAATTCTCCTATTCTTCACCTTGTTGCTCTCGGCATTGAATGAGAAAGAGAGAAAATTTTGGCCCTTGGCCGAATGAGAGAGAGAAGAGAAGAAGATGTGTGAGTTGTGTGTATGGTAATCTAATTACCAAAAACAAAACTCATATACCAAATGTAAAAAAATGATATATGTCTTTCAATCCATCACACTTGAGTGTTTTACACTCAACCATCAACCAACAACTTCCATCACATTAAAGTGATAAAGTTGAATAGTGATGTGACGCATGATGCGACTTGTGGGTCCCACTCGATTCAAAATGCGAGTGGTCCCGCAAACACTCCCGGGCTCGGGTTCGCTAATTCCGAATTAACGAATTTTCCGTTGCGATGTAATTAAATCAAATTTAATTAAATAATTATGCATGGCAAAATTACTATTCACGTCGCTAGCGAATTAATTCTAAATTAACTCGTTCGCCCGAATTAAAATCTAAATTTAATTCCGCGTCGAAATCTAATTCGTATATATATCGAATATATTATTTTATCAATTAATTCCAAATTAATCATTCTCTCTCTTTAAATAATATTTTATCCAGATAAAATATCTCCGTAATTAATCCCAGATTAATTTTCTCTCTCTATTAATTAATTCCATATTAATAATGTGCGAGTCATACGTCATTGGTGAATCTTCGGGAAGTGACCCATTAGATCCCCGGATATGTTGGCAGTAAATCCGGTCGTCGGACTATCCGAACACGTACGTACCTAGTACTACGTTTTTACCAATTTACAAGACATGGTTGGCTTCTATCAAAGCACCGTGCCTACCCAATTCTCCAGAAATATTCTTAAAGGAATATGTGATCTATATCAGGCGTAGTATACAACGTATTGCGTATTGCGATCCAGTATCGGATGTCACGTGCTAGGCCTGGGGCTGGAATTGTGTCTGCCCCGTACGAAGCACATATCGGATCTCTGGTAACTGGTCTCTATTATCGGATAATCATGACCTAGTCATATTATCCCGATGACTGCAGTACATATGAGTACCAGTTTCGTATCCTACGTGACCATCATCTCCACTATGACTGGAGTGATACTTCCATCTTGACATCACACTCAATACACTACGATTCTCAATATACTCAGAAGAGGCGTACACAGAACTTGTTAAAGCCCTGGACGACCAAAACCAAAGTATATTGATTGTCGCAAGTATTAGCGGTGCAAGTCTAAGGTTAAGACCAAATACACCTACCCTGATTCGGACTTCCATAGACACATAGTCATACTACCAATGTAATTCCGAGGGCTCTATCCAGAGCGAAACTATTTTCGTACCATCGGTAAACACAACCTCATATTACACTTGCATGAGTATTCAATACCCAAATATATGAGAACTATGCCGTTATGCTCCCATAACACGCACAAGTGCAATACTAGTCTATTCCGCATTATCGATGTCCAATCTCGATAATACTCTGACTAGGGATGTTTTAATGATTAAACCTTCGTGGATTGATACCGTCTCATAGCATATCAATCCGGAACTAATCATATGGACTTTTATCATTTATATATCCCGGTAATCTAATTACAAATGATAAAAGAGCAATTTCCTTTGTCACATAGTTAATTTGTACAACAACACCATGTTCTGTACAAACAGTGATGCTATGGGTCATAATTGTCCAACATTCCAATCATTTTTCTATTTTTATTTTTAGTGGATTTTGTTATTAAACTAGAAGGAGAGAGTATAGTGAGGGGGTGTTTTTTTTTTTTGTTGAATGGAAATTGTAAAGAGGGAGCCCTAGCTGCTTGAGATGCTAAACTTTATTTGAAACTTCTTTTATTTCATCAATTAATTATTACATAATCTGCTCAGTTCATTCATTTATGCTTTTATCAGTTTGTAATACATTGTAAATACTGTGAGTTTCTATCAAATTGGTATCAGAGCCATAACAATCCTGGAATGGTTAAGCAAAAAATGGAAGTAAGAACTGAAACTCTAGAAAAAGAGGTGGTGTCACTGAAAGGCGATATGGATGAAGTCAAGCTGCTTTGTATGAATTAATGAAGATGTTTAAAATGAAAGATAAGGGTAAAGAAAAAATAGAGGGTGGAGCATCTATACAAGAAATATGGGAAACGAATGATAGCGTTGGATGTAAATGAGAATCTAAATGGAGGAAATTGGAGTTACCAATCTTCACTGGACTAGACCCATACGGGTGGCTTTTCAAGGTAGAAAGGTACTTCAATGTGAATCATGTGGAACCGGAGGAGAAGATTGAAGCTGTTGTTTTGTGTTTGGAAGGTCGTGTATTAAGTTGATTCCAGTGAGTCGACGCACGAACTCCGATTACAATTTGGGCAGGATTCAATGAGGCGTTACTCACAAGGTTTAGTGATTCACAAGATGGCAGCAAATATGAAGTAGCCCTCAGACAAACAACTTCAGTGAATGATTATAGAGAACGATTTGAATAAATTTCTGCTCTGTTATTGGATATTAGTGATGAGATACTAGTTGGGGCTTTTATAAATGGGCTCCAAGATGAAATCAAAATTGAGCTGCATTTGTCCAAACCAAAAGGATTCGTGGCACTCATGGAGTTGGCACAGAAGATTGAAGAAAAAACGTTGCCTTAGAAAAAGCAAGAGAGATGAAGACGAAGGCAAGAACATTGGTGGGCTTGTCACATGGGCTGTAAATGGGCCTTGCTTCTAGTGAGCCTGGGCGTTATTCAGATACTGGTCAAACTTGGGGAAATAGGGTCAATGATGTGGGGCCTACAAAACACACCAAACCAGTCTATGTTCGTATTGAGTGTGATTCAAGGAAACATGACTCCAATCCTCCTGCTCTCCGATGTGAATCTGTGAGACGCATGCCTGAGAGAGAAGCTCAGAGGAGGCGAGATCAAGGACTATGCTTTTACTGTGATGAGAAATATCAATATGGCCATAAATGCAAGAACCGACAATTTCAAGCCCTTTATTTTACGGTTGAAGACGAAATCGAATATAGATATGGGGTTTTAACTGAACAAAAGGCTATTCAAAGTCAACCTACATCTCCTAACCAAGCTGATAAAGTGGATGAATGTGAAACACTTGCTTTATCTCTTGAAATCATTTTAGGATTTTCTTCAGATAATAGTCTGTTAAAATTGAGAGGTGAAATTAGAAGAAACCCGGTGGTAGTGTTGGTCCATAGTGGGGCATCAGACAATTTTATAACTCTTGCATTAGTTGAGAAACTTAATTTGTCTGTTGATGGAAGTAGAGCAAATGGGTAATGGAGTTTATGTAAAGGGGAGAGGCTTGTGTAAGGATGTTAGACTTATTGTGCAGGGTTTTGAAATACAACATACATTTCATTACTTTGAAATCGGCACCGCTGATGTGGTTTTTGGGGTAGCATGGTTACAAAATTTGGGTGATATCTCTACAAATTTTCAAAAGCTTACTATGAAATTTGTATGTGATGGGCAAGCTGTGTTGTGGCAATGAGACTTAGCCTTATCCAAGAATCTAGTGTTACTAAAATGTTTAATGAAAACCATTGAAGGGGGTGATTTGGGATTCTTGGTGAAGTGTGGAATATACAGTGTAAAGGAAAAGATAGAAGACAAATATAAGGCTCAAATTCATTCTGAAGTGCAGGCTGTTATGAATGAATTTTCTGCTATTTTTGAACCTCAGAAGGGTCTCCATATACCTAGGGTACATGATCATGCAATCAGGCTGACGAAAGAGGCTGCTCCCCCTAATTTACGACCCTGTAAATATCCCTAATATCAAAAATCTGAAATAGAAGCAATTATCATAGATATGTTGTTTGTAGGAATCATCAAACAAAGTGTAAGTCCTTATTCAAGCCCAGTTTTGTTGGTTAAGAAAAAAGACGGTTGTTGGAGAATGTGTGTAGACTATAGAGCTTTGAATAAAATTAAATTTCCGTATAAATACTCGATTTCAGTTATAAATAAGCTGTTAGATGAGTTGCATGGAGTGACAATATTCTCCAAACTGGATCTCAAGTCAGGGTACTACCAGATTTGAGTGAGGGATCAAGACACAGAGAAAATAATATTTCGTACACACGAAGGTAATTATGAATTCTTAGTAATTCCCTTCAGTTTGACAAATGCCCCATCAACCTTCCAATCTTTGATGAATGATATTTTTCGGCCATTTTTACGCAAGTTTATATTGGTTTTTTTGATCATATTTTGGTGTTCAATAGGGACCTTCTAACTCACTTACAGTATCTTCGAATGACATTCCAAGTGCTACTACATAATCAGCTAGTTATCAATGATAATGAGTGCTTTCTGGCTCAACCACAAGTGGAGTACCTAGGCCATATAATTTCAGCTCATGGGGTTGTGGCAGATCTGAATAAATCAGAGAGAGTGAAGTCTTTGCCAACTTCGAAAAGTATTAAATCCTTGAGAGGATTTTTGGGGCTCACAGAATATTATCGAAGATTTGTGAACAAATATGGTACAATAGCAGCCCGCCTGATTCAGTTACTCAAAATGAACTTATTCTATTGGAATGATGAAGCGCAGAAAACTTTTGACACTCTTAAGCAACTTATGATGAATGTGCCAGTTCTTGCACTCCATGATTTATTCTAGAAGTTCACAGTAGAGGCAGATGCTTCTGGTTATGACTTAGGTGCAGTACTTATGCAAGAGGGTCATCATATAGAATATTGGAGTCAATACTTTATCTAACTGAGCAAAGGGCAAAATCAGTCTAGAGAAGGAATTGATGGCGATTATTTTAGCGGTACATAATGGTGTCACTACCAGTTGGGCCGAAAATTTATAGTGAGAACTGATCAAAGCAGCCTTAAATTCTTGTTGGATCAAAGAGCTTTAGGGGGGACCAACAGAAATGGATAGTGAAGCTGTTGGGTTATGACTTTGAAATTCATTATAAGCCGGGGTTAGAAAAAAGGTAGTTGATGCGCTTTCAAGGAAGAAGGAATCGACTGAAGAGCTTACTACCTTTATTCATTTATCAGTGGCCAAACTAGCATATTTGTTAGTGGCTACATGTCCATCTTTGGCTGAATTTGTTGGGATTTTTATGCCCGACAAGAAAATATGTTCGAAACATGATTGATTAATAAATTTATGATTCGATTTTATTCCATGTATGTATTTTGATTTGCTTTATAAAATTCATGAAAATTCCGTGATTATTTATGTAGCTTTAAATTAAACACATATGTATATGTAAAATGTTACATACATATATGCATGGATAAAATTTAAAGAGTAATAATCAAAATTTGTCCATGACTATGATTTGAAGTTGAGAATCTTCAAATCCAAAGTCATAAATACAATTCATTCCATTATAAATGGTATAATTCTATCCAGACTATATTATGTAGAGACATAAAAATGAATGTATTTTATATAATAAGATTATATTGGACATGACCAGATAAAATTGAAAATTTCTAATAATTTCTGTTAAATAAAGAACATCAATTTTATCATAATGATGGTCATAAATGTAATTATCTTAATTCATTGTATTTAGCAGACTCCTATATCATATTAATTTATTCTTTAATTTACTCGGTATGGCTTGGTATTTATTACATTTCGTAAACCTAGTATTTTGGGAATGAGTTGAATGAATAGCTGGGAATGCTAACCTCATACAATGAAATCCGTTCATAAGATTCCCTTGTTTGTTAGTTCAGGACCTGAACGATTAGCCCGTAAATTCATAAAAGTTATGAATTAATTGTTCACTTGAGAACTAATGGAAGTCAAGGATAAAGATGTAATTGGAGAGGTTAACATATTTTTTATACCTAGCTCATTTACGAATCTGTTATGGAGGATCATTGCATAGGTAATGACTATATCAATGGACGAATACTTTGAGTAATTAATTCTATAATTCTGAGAGTGCAACTTTGGGTATTTAGTAGAGTTACTTCAGAATTAATAATTTCGTTTGATTAATAAAAGAGTTTATAATTAACCGACGAAATTATTGGAGCTTAGAATTATAGGTCCATCGGTCCCCTCGTCGTCTTCTATCACTGTTCGAACGATTATACTTGCGAAGAAAAATAGTTGTGAATTTTATAAAATAATTATGAATTATTTTACACTCTAATGATTCAATATAACTCTTGTTTGGAAATTATGACAAAAGTTGTCATAATATATTTATCAATAGATAATGCATCTATTTATTAATTTATGAAAATTAATATTTAATTTAATAAGATAATAGTTCAAAAGTTGAAATTTTGAAAATTAATTTTAATGAATTATCTTTGATAAATAATGAGATAAATATTAAAGATTTTATTTTGATTTTTTGAAATTTAAAAATTAAATCCTTAAATGGATTTGTTTGATAACAATTCGATTTGATCAAAAGATTGACCAAGAGAAACAAATCTTTTTTAAAGAATAAAAAAAAAAAAAAACGTGAGCAAGTGTTGCTGTTTTTATGGGATTGAGATTTTGATCAAAATCAAATAGCAACAACAAATCCTTTTATAAAAAAAAAAAAAAAAAAAACGTGTGCAGTGTAGTTTTTTTTTTTTTTTTTTTTTTTTGAGTATTCACTTTTTGATGAAAAATCAAAAAGAAGAACAATAACTGAAATTGCAAAACGTAGGTGCTGGAAAAGGAATATGAAAGGAAAAAGTTTTCTTTTATTTTTCTAAGTTTGGTTTTGAGAAAATCCAAAAGAAAATAGCATTCATCATTCGTCTCATGTGTTGAGTACACGAATCATTCACATAAATTAGAGTGTTATTCGTATTTATTTTCACGCCCACACATGCCGTTGGAGGTGAGGAGATAAGTCGAGGAAGATGGTGGTTCAAAGAATCGTAATTTATAGAGATCCAAATCAACATGTATATTTTCGATTTAAGTTCTAAATATTTATGTTATTAATGTACTAGAAAATAAGGATCCGGTTTTTATTATTCATGAAAAATAATTTTTTTTTTCTGTTACTGAACATGATTTCCGCTCCGCATGAACTCTGAAAACCAACAAATGACATCATGAGCGGTCGTATTTATTATACTATATTAATAAGAATGATTTATTGTGAATCATTCTAATATGTATGTAAAAGAGTAGTCTATGAATTTTTTTTTATTATCATGTGATGATGAATGTATGGATATTAATCGTTAAATATATGATTGATTTTGGGTTAAGATTTTAATTTTTTGTTTTTTTATATATTGGATATGAACCCAAAAATTAAATACGTATTTCTTTTTGTAATTGTTAATTATTTGTAATCGTTGGAGATGAAGATCAAGCCGAAGGACAGATGACGCAAGATAATTTTTTTCACAAAATATAATTATTTTTCCAATTTTTTTTTATTGTTTACTGCACATGTGCAGTAGTGAGACTGCTGCATAGTGCACTGCTGCACGAGCAGCAATCCCGGCTGCACATATGTGTAGCATGAGACTGCTGCACGAGCAGCAGCTAGCCGCACAATGGCAATTTAGATTGCTCACTGTGCGGCAATGAAACAATAATTAAAAAAAAAAGTTTTTTTTTTTTTTTTTTTTTTTTTTTTTAGTTATTTTTTTGTGTGAAAGTCACTTGAAAATTTAATTATATTTTTTTTTTCTAGATTTGAGATTAATGTAATTTTATTTTGTTTGGTTGTAATTTTAGAAATGCCCAAATTGTCAACCCGGTTAATATCCAATTTATTTATTTTGTGTGAATTATAAAATATTTATTCTCATGTATATTTTAAATGACATATAGAATTAGCACAATACCTACTCTTGTATTATAACATGTCATACATACATGTGCATTTTCATAAATTTATTTATGATAGTAAATAATTTATAATTTGATTAAAAACTATTTTAGAATTTTTATCGATTAGTCGATTAAATAAAAATAAATTTGTGAATTAATTTTAAATCGTTAAAATTTGCAATGTCACAAAATTTAGATCTAAGTATTTCTAATAAATTGTTTATCATGAATAGCTTAGATGTTTTATAATGAAATAAGTTTTATTGGTAAAACAGATAATTTTATTATGAAACAACTAACTTAGTAATTGAAGACCTTTAATATTGATTTCTTGGTCTTATTGCTATGTTTTATAAAATATTAGATGTTTTACATATAAAATCACTAAACTTAAAATAATGAGTGGGAGCGGGTAGTTTGTAAAAACATCATTTGGTCTCCACCGTTAGTGCAACATCGTGAAATCTAAGTGGGGCTTCGTGATGACTTTAGTTTCATCCTCCCTAAGGAGAGTGTTTGCTTAGGTTAATATCAAGGTTGTACTTCTTATGATAGGATTTATAAAATGTATTTCATAATTAACTTATCCTAAGGTGGTTGTTATGAGTTAAATTTTAAGGATCCAAAACGGTGGGTTACACTCATATAAATATAGTTAAATGTGTTAATTATATTTAGACAAAAAATCGGTTATTAATAAATTTTGAAAATATGAAATATTTTGAAATTTTTTATTAATTGAGATTGTCTTTATTTTAATAAAGTGTTGTGATCGACCCTAAGGCAACACAATATGCTTATTAAATTTTCCGAGGCTATAGTAATGCATATATATTTTAGTGTTTTGCATATGCATCATGCATCATGATTACTATGCCAAATTTATTTTGAATTTTATGCATGGAATAATTTAGAACATTTTTTTTTAATTATTTCAGAAATATGTCAAATCCAATCATATCAATGCTTGCTACTGAAATTAACTAACTGTGATAACTTTGCTAAGTGGAAGAATGACATGAATATAATACTTGTGCTAGATAACCTGAAGTTTGTCCTGATAGATGAATGTCCTCCCAAACCTGCTGTGAATGCCAACAAAAACATTATTGCCTATGAAAATTGGGTTCGAGCAAATGACAAGGCTCGTTGTTATTTACTTGCCTCTATGTCCGACGTGCTTAAAACAAAGCTCGAAAAGACAGAGACTGCTTATGAGATAATGGAGTCTCTACATGGCATGTTTGGCAAACCCTCTGATCAAGCCAAACATGAAGCAGTCAGGAAAGTCTTGAACTGCAAAATGGAAGCTGGAATCCGTGTTCGTGAACATGTGCTAATGATGATTAGTATGATTCATGAAGCTGAAATCAATGGGGTAACTATAGGTGAAGGCATAAAAGTGGACTTAATTTTGGAAAGTCTTAGCCCACAATTTCTTCAGTTCAAAAGAAATTACTTTATGAGTAAATTGAGTTATAATTTGACTCAATTACTTATCAAACTCACAATTTTTGAGTCTTTCTGTGGAGAACAAGGTAAAAGCAAATGTTGCTGAACCTTCTACCTCTAACTCTTCTTTAAAGAAGAGAAATAGAAATAAGAATAAAGGTAAGAGTTCAGGAACTGAGAAAACAGCAGGAAGCAGCAGCAAAAGAAACAAGCCAAACAATAATCAAGGTAAATCAGATTTACTTGTTACTGAATCTTGTTTAGTTGAAAATGATTTATCACCCTATTTAGTAGCGATTAATCATATTTGTTGTTTCTTACATAAGCTTGATTCTTACACAAGACTTGCTGATGGGGACTTTACTTTGAGAGTTGGGAATGTCGCTTTAGTTTCAGCATCAACAGTTGGACAAATAAAACTTTATGTTGAGAACAATAAATTTTTATTTTTGAATAATGTTTATTTCGTACTGGGGTTTACTAGAAACCTCATTTCAGTTTCTCGACTTTATGAACAATCTTATTCAGTTTCTTTTGATAATAAATCAGTTGTTATTTCAAGAAATGATTTGAATATTTGTTCTGGTTTTATTGAAAATGAGCTCTATGTAATAAGGCTCAATGTTAATTCAGTTTCTCGACTTTATGAACAATCTTATTCAGTTTCTTTTGATAATAAATCAGTTGTTATTTCAAGAAATGATTTGAATATTTGTTCTGGTTTTATTGAAAATGAGCTCTATGTAATAAGGCTCAATGTTAATTCACTATTGAATGCTGAAATGTTCAAAGTAGAATTGCCCAAAACAAAGAAACAAAAGATTTCTCACACTGATTACATATATCTATGGAACCTAAGACTTGGACATATAAATCTTGACAGGATAAATAGGCTTGTAAAGGATGGTCCTTTAAGAGAACTAAATGTTGGTACTCTACCAGTCTGTAAGTCATGTCTTGAAGGTAAGATGACAAAGAGGCATTTCTCTACAAAAGGCAATAGGGCCCAAGAACAATTGAAGCTTATACATTCATATGTTTACGGACCTATGTCTACACAAGCAAGATGTGGTTCTGAGTACTTCGTTACTTTTGTTGATGATTACTCAAGATATGATTATGTTTACCTAATGAGACATAAATCTGAAACTTTTGGAAATTTTAAAGAATTCCAAATCGAAACGGAAAAACAATTAGGTAAATCAATCAAGTGCTTTCGATCAGATCGATGAGGTGAATACCTCGATAATGAATTCAAAGATTACCTATTAGAGTATGCGATTTTATCCCAACTAACTGCACCTGGTACACCTCAGCAAAATGGTGTAGTTGAGAGGAGGAATCGAACTTTACTCAACATGATTTGTTCCATGTTGAGTTATTCTTCACTCCCAAAATAATTTTGGGGGTATGCTATACAAACAGCAACCTACATTTTGAATGTGGTTCCATCTAAGTCAGTAACTAGAACACCCTTAGAGTTATGGAGTGGCAACAAACCCAGTTTGAGTCATTTTCGTATATGGGGGTGCCCATCATACGTGTTAATGGGTAAGACAACAAAGTTGGAAATGCATTATAAAGTTTGTTTCTTTGTAGGATATGCAAAAGGCACAAAGGGATGTGTGTTTTATAATCCTCGAGACAATAAGGTATTTGTGTCGAAAAATGCCACGTTTCTTGAGAATAATTTTATATGGCAGACTTCAAACCTCAAAGCAAGATAGTCTAGGAGGAATTAAATTCTGATGAGATCAGTCAACAACATTCAAGGATTGTTGTTCCACAAAGTGATGAGACCACATCTTCGAGTCAGAACATCTTACCACCTCGTCGTAGTGGGAGGATAGTACGACTACCTTCTTGATATAGACAAGAAGGTGAAGCACAAATTGCTATCACTGATGATGGAAGAGATGACCCATTGACATATAGATGTGTAATGGAAGATCATGAAAAAGAGAAATGGCTTGATGGTATGAAACTTGAGATGGAATCCATGTATTCCAACTCAGTCTGGGAGCTTGAAGATCTACCTGAAGGAGTAAATCCTATAGGGTGCAAATGGATCTACAAAAGAAAGAGGGGAGTGGATGGTAATGTAGAGACATTCAAAACAAGGCTAATGGCAAATGGTTATACCCAAAAGGAAGAAGTTGACTATGAGGAAACTTTTTCACCAGTAGTCATGCTGAAGTCCATTAGAATCTTGCTTTCCATTGCTGCTCATTATGGTTAAGAAATTTGGTAGATGGATGTCAAGACAGCTTTTTGAATGGCTATCTTGAAGAGACCATCTATATGGAGCAACCAGAAGGTTTTATAAGTAAGGACGAAAAGCAAAAGGTTTGCAAGTTGCAAAGGTCTATCTATGGACTTAAGCAAGCGTCCGGATCTTGGAACATGAGATTTGATGAGGCGATCAAATCTTATGGCTTTATCCAAAATCCTGATGAATCTTGTGTTTATAAATTCATCAAGGACAATCAAGTGGTCTTTCTAATACCTTATGTTGATGATATTCTACTTATTGGGAATAATATAGAACTATTATCAGACGTAAAGGCTTGGCTGGCTGAACAATTCCAAATAAAAGATTTGGGAGAAGTAAATTATATTCTTGGGATCCGTCTTATTAGAGATCGCAAGAAAAAGTTACTAGCTCTGTCTTAGGCATTGTATATTGACAAGATGCTTGTTAGATATTCAATGCAAAACTCCAAGAAAGGTAATTTAGCTTCCCGTCATGGAGTTGTTCTTTCTAAAAGGCAGTGTCCTTCGACACCCCAAGAGGAAGAAGATATGAGACAGATTCCATATGCGTCGGCATTGGGAAGCTTGAAGTATGCTATGTTATGCATAAGACCTGATATATGCTATGCAGTGAGAATAGTTAGTCATTTTTAGTCAAATCTATGATTATATCATTGGGTAGCAGTTAAGCATATTCTTAAGTATCTACGGAGAACGAGGAACTATATGATTGTTTATTCTGGCAGGGATTTGATTCCGATTGGATATACTGATTCTGATTTTCAATCAGATACAGATGATCGAAAGTCGATATCTGGATCAGTATTTACTATTGGTGGGGGAGCTATAGTTTGGAGAAGCATCAAATAATCATGTGTTGCAGATTCAACTATGGAAGCCGAATATGTGGCTGCTTCTGAAGCTGCCAAAGAAGCGGTTTGGCTCCAAAAGTTCTTTATTGATCTGGAAGTGGTTCCAGATATGGACAAGCCATTGTCACTTTATTGTGATAATAGTGGTGAAATGACTAATTCCAAAGAACCAAGAAGCCACAAGAGATAAAAAACATATTGAGAGGAAATCATGTGATTAGGGACATTGTGCAACGCGGAGACGTGGCTGTTCAGAAGATTCCATCTGCAGAGAATCTAGCCGATCCTTTTACCAAGACGCTGCTTGTAAAGAGTTTTGAGGGGCATCTAGAAGGATTGGGGAATAGAGACATGTCTCATTTGCTTTAGGGCAAGTGGGAGTTTGTTGGTATAGTTCTATCCAGACTATATTATGCAGAGACATAAAAAATGAATGTATTTTATATAATAAGATTATATTGGACATGACCAAATAAAATTGAAAAGTTCTAATAATTTCCGTTAACTAAAGAACATCAATTTATCATAATGATAGTCATATATGTGATGATCTTATTCATTGTATTTAGCAGACTTCTATATCATATTAATTTATTCTTTAATTTACTCGCATGACTTTGTATTTATTACATTTCGTAAACCTTGTATTTTGGGAATGAGTTGAATGAATAGCTGGAAATGCTAACCTGATACAATGAAATCCATTCATAAGATTCCCTTGTTTGTTAGTTCAGGACCTGAACAATTAGCACGCAAATTCATAAAAGTTATGAATTAATTGTTCACTTGAGAACTAATGGAAGTCAAGGATAAAGATGTAATTGGAGAGGTTAACAGATTTTTTATACCTAACTCCTTTACGAATCTGTTTTGGAGGATCATTGCATATGTAATGACTATATCAATGGACGTATACTTTGAGCAATTAATTCTATAATTCTGAGAGTGCAATTCTGGGTATTTAGTGGAGTTACTCCAGAATTAATAATTTCGTTTGATTAATAAAAGATTTTATAATTAATCGACGGAATTATTGGAGCTTAGAATTATAGGTCCATCGGTCCCCTCGTCGTCTTCTATCACTGTTCGAACGATTATAATTGCGAAGAAAAATAGTTGTGAATTTTATAAAATAATTATGAATTATTTTACACTTTAATGATTCAATATAACTCTTGTTTGGAAATTATGACAAAAGTTATCATAATATATTTATCAATAGATAATGTATCTATTTATTAATTTATGAAAATTAATATTTAATTTAATAAGATAATATTTCAAAAGTTGAAATTTTGAAAATTAATTTTAATGAATTATCTTTGATAAATTATGAGATAAATATTAAGGGATTTTATTTTGATTTTTTGAAAATTAAAAATTAAATCCTTAAATGGATTTGTTTGATAACAATTTGATTTGATCAAAAGATTGACCAAGAGAAACAAATCTTTTTTAAAGAATAAAAAAAAAACGTGAGCAAGTGTTGCTGTTTTTATGGGATTGAGATTTTGATCAAAATCAAATAGCAACAACAAATCCTTTTATATATATATATATAAAAAACGCGAGCAGTGTAGTTTTTTTTTTTTTTTTGAGGAATCAATTTTTGATGAAAAATCAAAAAGAAGAACAATAACAAAAATTGGAAAAGGAATATAAAAGGAAAAAGTTTTCTTTTATTTTTCTAAGTTTGGTTTTGAGAAAATCCAAAAGAAAATAGTATCCAGGATTTGTCTCATGCGTTGAGTACACGAATCCTTCACATAAAATGAACTGTTCTTCGTATTTATTTTCACGCCCACACGTGCCATTGGAGGTGAGGAGATAAGTCGAGGAAGATCGTGGTTCAAAGAATCGTAATTTATAGAGATCTAAATCTACATGTATATTTTCGATTTAAGTTCTAAATATTTATGTTATTAATGTACTAGAAAATACGGATCCGGTTTTTATTGTTCATGAAAATTAAATTTTTTTCTGTTACTGAACATAATTTCTGCTGCGCATGAACTCTGAAAACCAACAGAATTACAGGAAGAAACAATGCTTGATCCCTTTTTTAGGGAATTGGTTCAGATGTTGATTTTGGACCCTCTCTGCAAGCCTCTTTATTCATTGCAAGAAGGGTGTTTATTTTTTGATGGTCGGCTGGTGATTCCAAAATCACCTCATAGAATTCCAATCTTATTAACACTTCCTCATAAGGAGGGTATTCGGGATATTTACGCACATTCAAGACGATTTCTGCAGTAGTGTTTTGGGAAGGTATGAATCAGATATCAAGCAATTTGTAGTTGCTTGTGATATTTGTCAAATGTTTAAATACTCCACTCTTAATCTATAAGGACTCTTTCAGCCTCTGCATGCACCTCAATTGCCTTGGGATGACATTTACATGGATTTCATTAGTGGGCTTCCACGTGTTCAGGGAGTAGATATTATGTTGGTTGTTGTGGATCTTCTTACTAAGTAGTGTCATTTTTTGCTACTTGGAAACCTTTCCACAGCCAAAGAGGTAGCTATGTTGTTTATTAAAGAAGTTGTCAGATTACGTGGCTTTCTAAAATCCATAGTTTCAAACATGGATAATATCTCTGTGAGCTATTTTTGGGGAGAATTATTCAAATTATCTGGTACAAAGCTGAAAATGAGCACTGCTTGTCATCCACAAACGGATGGGCAGACAGAGGTTGTTAACAGATGCATAGAAGATTATTTAAGATGTTTTGCCAATGGGCATCCAAAACAATGGATAAAGTGGGTGTCTTGGGTTGAATTTTGGTACCATACCACAATCCATATATCTGCTGGTATAACACCACTTGAAGCTTTATATGGGCAACCACCTCACACTCTATTAAAGTTTTCTGATGAGATACCTCTTGTAGAGGATGTGAGCCTACTTATTAAGGATCGTAATGTCATGTTGGATGTGTTAAAGCAGAACCTCATTGTGGCTCAAAATCGCTTGAAGCAAATTTGCAGACAAAAAGAGAAGAGAGTTCATTTCCAACATGGTGATTTAGTGTATTTGCGCCTACAACCGTACAAGTTTAAGTCACTTGCTAAACGGCCAAATCAAAAGCTAAGTCCTCGATACTACGAGCCATTTCGAATACAAGAGAAGATTGGGGATGTGGCTTATAAGCTTAAATTACCTGAGGAAGCTGTCATTCATCCTGTATTTCATGTCTCAAAGTTAAAGGCAGTGACATCATCATCATTATAGGGACCATCAGGTTTGGTGAGCCAGCCTTCGCCTCCTATTCTTAATAAGGAATTGGAATTGTTGGTTACACCTGAATCTGTGAAAAAAATTCACCGTTTGTTGGATGGATGCTTTGAAGTGCTTATTAAATGGATTGACCTTCTTGAATGCGACAACAGTTGGGAATTAATTGATATTATCGCTGCGCATTTTCCTACTTGTCCTCAAGATTGCTAATTTAGAGGAGAGTGATGATAAGCTTTTGGTTAATGTGTATGCCAGGAGAAAAAGAAGATCTCGAAATGTTGCTGCTATCATGATGAAATATGGGGACTTATTTGTTGAGATTATTGATGCCGGTGATGCTGAGAATTCGGGGAATGTTGCTTGACTCTTTGAATTAAATGGGCTTAATCCTTTAGAGTTATTCAACCAAAAGGCTTGACAGGATTACTGCCAGATGTCAAATATTTAGAGCACCACATGTGGATTCCAATCATTTTTCTATTTTTGTTTTTAGTGGATTCTGTTATTAAACTAGGAGGAGAGGGTATAGTGAGGGGGATGTTTTTTTTTTTTTTTTTTTTTTTTTTTTTTTTTTTTTGAATGAAAATTATAAAGAGGGAGCCCTAGTATGCTTGAAATGCTAAATTTTATCTTAAACTTCTTTTATTTCGTCAATTAATTACTACATAATCAGCTCAGTTCATTCATTTGTGCTTTTATCAGTTTGTAATACATTGTTTCATAATCACATTACCATTATTTGGGTGGACGTTAAAGTCAGCCTAGTAACTGTAGCCATGTGATTGATTTTTTTAATATCATTTCAATTTTTCCTTGTACAAAGGAATCTTGATTATTCAAGCACTGTGTGCATTCTTTAATTCATCATCTTCTTCTTCTTTATTAGATCTAGATCTGTGGTATACAGTCTTCTTTCATTTCTTTGTCTCCACTTATTAAGGACTTTACAGTATTTGTACAAATGCCAGCTCAGCAAGTTAATTACAGCTAGTGTCAGCTGGTGTATATATAGAGTTTCTCTCTTCATTTATGTGTGTGTGAAGCCTTGTAATACACACGCAAATTGTGTGTTTTCTGAGATCTAATTTTCTTCCTGATAGAGAGAATTTTCTCAGTCATTTTCCAACTCTTTCTCGGATGCCAAACAGTTTATACAAAAACAGTTCAAATTTAATTTGATATCAGAGCAGTCAGATCTAACATCCCGTTCACAGATCGAGCAATGTCTTCAACAAACAGCTCACAGATTTTCGGAATCTCATTCACTTTCTCAACGCCGATCAAACTTGATCGTAGCAACTACATGATCTGGAAGTCACATGTAATTTCTTCTATCAAAGGCAATGGACTTGAGAAGCTGGTTCAAAGTAAAGAAGTTCCTGAAGGATTCAATCCAGAGCTGTGGAGACATGATTAGTTGTTGATGAGCTGGCTTATGTCATCAATGAGTATGGAGATTCTAGTGTTGGTTGCAAGGTCAGAATCATCTTCTGAGTTATGGAAAAGGCTTGAAAAATAATTTGGATCAGAAACTGAAGCCAAAAAATTTCAGCTCAAGGCTCAGTTGACTAATTTGAAGAAAGGAAATCTGTCTTTTTTTGATTATTTTGCAAAACCGAAGAATCTTACTGATAATCTAACTGTAGCAGGCTATGTTCTAAGCAATTCTGATTTTATCACACATTTAATCATACCTCTTGGACAAGAATATGATCCTGTTGTGGTTTTGATTACTGCTAATCTTGCTACCCTGAGTGTTGATGATGCTTATGGTATGTTACTCGCACATGAAGTAAGACTTGAGGGACATCACATGTCAAATGTTAAGGACTCCAATACTGTCTTTAATGCAAATTTGTCACATGTTGCTTATAATCAAAGGAATAATCAGGGAAGTGGAAACAATAATGGTGCAAATAGAGGAGGTTTCAATGGTTTTGGCAGAGGTAATATGTTTCATAGTGGCCAAGGCAGAAATGGAAACTAGAATAATAGTGGAAATCAGTGGAATAAAGGAAGAGGAACTTACGATAAGTTTGACAGATGAGTTTATAGTTTTGTCATAGGAAACTATCCCTCAGCTAATAGCAATGGAAACTGGAGTAGTAGAGGAAACCAGTGGAATCGAGGAAGAGGATACTATAATGAGTTTGGTAGAGGAGGCTATAGTGCTGGAAGAGGAAATTATAATTCAACAAATGCTACTGTTGTGTGTCAGATCTGTTTCAAACCTAGACACACAGTAGTGGAGTGCAAAAATAAGTTCAACAAAGATTACAATGGTAATTCATTTCCCCAATAGTACCAGTCTGATGCATTTTCTCAACAGGATCAGAACAATGCATCAGCCTATCTTGCAACACCTGAGAGCATTGTAGATCCATGATGATATCTTTACAGTGGAGCTACTCACCATATTACAACAACATAAATAATTTGAGTAATACTAGTTAGTTCTCAGGTAACAGTTCACTTCTAGTAGGTAATGGAGAAGGTCTCAAGATTGCTTCCACTGGTAATGCTATTTTTATACTGCCATAGGTTTAAAATTATTACTGTGTGACATGCTATATGTGTTAGGGTTGGTGCTCAGAGTGCCAATCTAGATCGTATTTATGTCCGATTCATAAATACGAACAATTTCTTTTTCCGTAATATTACTTATTTAATGGTAGCACCTCTTGTATTTATACACATATTCGATCTAATTACGATTAGATTGAAACTAAATCTGGTTTAGTGATACATGTATATTAGACAAAGACCCTAGGATTTACAACGTAGTGCACAGTTACAACGTAGTTTGTAATTGACATTGAGATGCGTCACTATAAGTTGTATATCCTTAAATAAAGTTCCTGGTCAAGATTTACTAACACGAGTCGGTTAGTAAAATCCGCTGAGACTAGTACATGTCGTATATCATGACTTGGTCTGATGGTTTATCCCAATGAACCATGAGTATCAGGAGACTTGTATAGACATGTAGGTGTTTATTTGATAAACACTGAACGACTCACTGAAGATTTCCTAATAGATGGTACACCAACATCAATAGGAATCTTCTCGAGTTGAGCGAGCATAGTGGTCATGCGACTTGAGATACCACTGTGAATATATGAGTTATCCTCCACACTTTGTGTTGGACAATTATGACCCATAGCGTCACTATTTGTACAGATCATGGTGTTGTTGTACAAATTAACTATGTGACAAATGAGATTGCTCTCTTATCATTTGTGATTAGATCACCTAGATGTATAAATGATAGGAGGTCCCTATGATTAGTTCCTGGATTGAGAATGATATGAGACAATATCAGTCCACGAAGGATTAATCATTAAATATCCCTAGTCAGAGCATTGTCGAGATTGGACATCGATAAATGCGTAAAAGACTAGTATTACACTTGTGCGCGTTGTGAGGGCATAACGACATAGTTCTCATATATTTGGGTATATGATACTCATGCAAGTGTAATAGGAGGTTGTGTTTTACCGTATCCGATGTACGGGAAACACTTCGCTCTGGATAGACCCCCTCGGAATTCCATTGGTAGTATGACTATGTGTCTATGGAAGTCCGAAATCAGGGTAGGTGTATTTGGTCTTAACCTGAGACTTGCACCGCTAATACTTGCGACAATTAATATACTTTGGTTGCGGTCGTCCAGGGCTTTAACAGGTTTCTGTGTACGCATATGCTGGGTATATTGAGAATCGTAGTGTGTTGGGTGTGATGTCAAGACGGAAGTGTCACTCCAGTCATATGGAGATGATGGTCGCGTAGGATACGGTACTAGTACTCTTAAGTACTGCAGTTATCGGGATAAAATGACAAGGTCATGTTTATCCGATTATAGAGACTAGTTACCAGACATCCGATGTGCTTCGTATGGGGCAGACACAATTCCAGCCCCAGGCCTAGCAAGTGATCATCCGATACTGGATCGACATACACAATACTACGTATACTACGCCTGATATAGATCATTTATTCCTGTAAGGATATTTCTGGATAATTGGGTAGGCATGACGCTTTTCTAGAAGCCAACCTTGTCTTGTAAATCGGTATAAACATAGTACGAGGTACTTACGTGTTCGGATAGTCCGATGACCGAATTTACTGCTAACATATCCGGGGATCTCATTGGGCTCGCTTCCTAAAGATTCACCGATGACGTATGACTCGCACTCTAAATTAATCTGGGATTAATTAGAAGAGAGAAAAAATTAATCTGGGATTAATTGCGGAGATATTTTATCTGGGATAAAATATCAATCAAAGAGAGATAACGATTAATTTGGAATTAATCGATAAATTAATATATTCGATATATTAAACGAAATTGGATTTCGACGCGGAATTAAAATTAGATTTTCATTCGGGCGAACGAATTAATTTGGAATTAATTCGTTAGCGATGTGAATAGTGATTTCGCTAGGCGTAATCATTTAATTACGACGCAACATAAAATTCGTTAATTTGGAATTAGCGAACCTAAGCCTGAGATTATTTGCGAGCGCATTCACATTTCGAATTCGAGTGCGGCACGCAAGTCAAATCAAGCGTCAAATCGCTAGTCGCTTCTAGCGTCACATCATTCGTCAATCGTGATAATGTCTTTCACTTTGAGTGATTGACGCAAGTCACTATTCATGAGTGATGTAGTTGATGGAGGTTGGTTGGCTTTTATGGTTTGACTTTTTGTAAGCCAATTTGTGGTAATGAATTTGTTTTTCATAAGTGTATTTGATACACAAAAATACACAAAACACACAACTCTCTCTTTCATTATTCTTCTTCTCTCAAATACGCCCACATGGGCTGTTTTTCTCTCTTCTGCAGCAGCTCACTGCCGTGAGCTAGGGAAGCAAGAGTGGTGATTTTTGTGGCAAAAATCACAAGAGCTAGCACTCCGAGAGACATGCGAAGGTGATAGGGAAGTCCACCCATGATCCGGGAATCGTTTGACGAAGCTTGGAGCTTGACGAAGAACCTCCCATGGCCGAAAATCAGTGAGCTGTGACAGTCCACTGCCGAGCAGAAATCAAATTTTTGTTGCCTCGTACATCGCTCAACCGATCGATGTGAGTATTCCGCAACTTCGTTGATTTGTATTCGCATATATTTCATGCTTGTTTATGATCTTGGGACTTTAGCAAACACCAACAATGGTATCTTGAGTAAGGTTAAAGCATGAAAATGTTTAGGGCTTAAAATTTGGGTAAAATTGATTTTGAGCATGATTAATGAAATTGGATGAATTAGTATGCTTAAATATGTTTTAATTGAAGATTGATTGGATCAATTTGTTGAAAAATTGTTTGGAACATTTTTTCCCCCAAATTTCTTGTGTTGGCCGAATACATGAGTGCCCTAATTCTTGGTAATTTTTTATTTTGATTCGTTGGATGAGTTGGAATCAATTGGGATGTTGATTTAATGTCGATTGTGGAATTAATTGAATTGAAACCGAATCAGACATAAAATTACCCTTCATTGCCGAGAGCTTTAGCATGTAAAATTGGGTTTGATTTTTTGATGAAATGTGTTGGACATGTTTTATTGTAATTGAGCATGATTAATTGTATAAATTAACGTTTTGGAAATATTGATTTGGGTGATTAATTGTGTTATACACTTTAGTGTAATTAAATTTGGAAATTGGATTTTTGGAATTTAATTATTTGGGCCTTAAATTGGATTTGGGCTTGTTGTGTTGTAAATGGGCTTATTGGGCTTGGTTGTACCAAGTTAGGTTTAGGCCAAATGGATTGGATCCAAATGGGCCCAAAAACCGCTTCCATAAAGCCCAAATGCGACTAATGGACCTTTAAAGTTTAATTGAGCCTAATGGGCCAAGATTGATTTCTAGGCTTATGGGGTTAATCCCGGATTGGACTTTGGTTATCGGTTTGACCCGAGTTGACCAAAAGTCCACGCCTTAAGAAATTAATTAAAAGCCAATTGAACTTTAATTAAATTGACGTTGGACGTTAATCGGGCTTTGAGTCCCGTAACAATTAAATTTGGAATTTAAGTCGTAAAAGGTTTATTAATAAAGTGTAGTATTTAATTTGGAATAAATAGCGAATTATTATTAAATACAAATTGAATTGGATTTAATTATGTAGTTTAATTTAATTCGAGAATATGCACTTTGAGTACTTATTCGCAAAACGAGTTTGACTCGAGCAAAATCAAATCGTTGTTTGAACATTGGATGGTCACTAATTATCAGATTAATTAATTTGATTAGATTGATTGATAACATGCTTGTGTGAATACATAGTTGCGATGCATGAATAACGTATATCGGATGGATATTAGATGGGTGGGACAATTTTAGAAATTTTTGTAATAAATTTGATTTATTAATTGGACCTGCGTGTCCAGCCTTATTACCTCCTTATTCTTTGCATTCTTTTTTCACCTATTCCCCTCAATGTAAATGAGGTTTCTTTAGAAATGTAGTGTAACGGGTAGAAGTAATTACATGTGCTAGCGGGAGAGAGAAAATGAGAGATTTGATCTAGGATCATTGTGTAAAGTATCCATCCACATATCATTATTATTTTATTTATACGCGCTTTATTATGTGTTTAGAATGCATGTTTAAGGGTGTATGATGATGAGACCTTGACAAAGATAATAAATTGGTTGCCAATTTGCATTCGAAAAACCCTCACAAAATATTAAGCGTCTTTCCTTCCATTGAGTGATTCTCACTCAAGATCCGAGACTGACATTGGCTTGTTGGCCAAAGTCAAGGCCTTTGTCCGTTGATGATGTGTTTGAATCATGAAGGCTTTGTTCCATTGGTGTCTTGTCCAAGTTGTGGTTTGTTGGCCAAAGTCAGGACCACTTATTGTCCATCGACATTGATTACGAAGCTTTCCATGGTCAATGGGTCACGCTTAACTGGGATCACTAAGTTTGTTGTGCCAAAGCCAAGGCTTAGTTGATTCAGAGGAAAAAGGTTAGGCAATATATTGGATATATTGGCATATATAAGATATATGTTTCGGACTTGGATGTCCCCTACTGGATCTAGGAATTGGATTGGATCCAATTGATCTTAGAGATCTACCTAGTTAATTATCATACAATTTGTTGGCCAAAGTCAAGATTGTGTGATATTTAACGGGATCCTAGCCCGCTAGGAAACACGGTTTCCCGAGTACTCGATAGAGGGTTAGAGGCTCACCGAAAAATAGTGGGAGGCAAGAATTGAATTTGCAATATTCGTTTAATCACTTGCCATACGCGCTCAAATAAATATCATTCGTCAAATAAATTAAATGTTAGTTGGACTAATATTTAAATGTTGTTTTAATAAATAGTTGGACTATATTCAAACTATTCATTTATAGTTGATTTTATAATTGGATTATAGTAATCAATATAATTGATTTTAATCTATTAATTTATAGTTGATTAAATAGTTGGACTATTATAATCATTATAATAAATAGTACCGATATCCTTGATTAAATAGTTGGACTATTAGAATCAAGATAAAAATGAAAGATTGACATTTAAAACATAATCTTAGGGAAAATGTATTTAAATGGTTTAATTTTCAAATTAGGAATAATTTCATGATGGTCCTGGAAATTAATAAGTTACTTTATTTGATAAAATAACATGTTAGGCCTTAGCCCGGAGTTAAGCAAATAGTAGAGCATAATCTTTGGAAGATTAATATGATGATAACTTTAGTGCTTAATCCATTATACTTACCGCAGTAGACTCTTTGATTTCTTTGTCAGAACTAAGGGTTAGATCCTTAAAGTATGATAATGAAATTGAAGGATCTTCATAAATCTATACTTAGATTTTAGAAGTACTAAAATTGCAATAGTAAACTCTTGGAGAGTTAATGACTATTCTCAAGGAGACAAAGTCAAAGTTTGCAACGAGGCAAGTAGCGCAAGGCGCACCTTACTTCGATAATCTAAAAACCCGAGGCTTGGCCAAAGGCTTCTGGAGTATTGAAAAGGGCAAAGGCAAAATCATTATAATCTTCTGGGAAGATAAATGACATATCCCAAAATGTCTGCCTAAATTGTGACAAACGGGATCGCGGAAGCATGACTGCAGTTTGGACAAAGCAGACATGAAGGAATTGAAGACGAGCGAGGTTCCGACTTCAAATATGTTTTTCATAAATATGTTCACTACTAGTATTAAAATTGGACTTTAAATACTTAGTGTGATACATAAATACTGATGTTTAGAATCTGCTATGAGCAGGATACTGACTTTAGTTGAGATTAATTTGTGAATTGGAAACAGGATGAAAATCGATGTTTTAACCGTAGATACCTAATTTTAGGAACTACCCTCGGGTGTGTACCTAAATTTGGAAACTGTTATAATGTAACTAGTTTGACTAGAAACATTATCTCTGTATCAGTGTTTAACCCGCTGCGGGTGAACCTTTATATTTTAGAACACTAAAGTGTTTCATTATATAAAGATGATATTGAGATAAACACATTAGATGTGAATAACAACATTTATATTTTGAATATAAATAAATCTCAAAAGAATATAACATGACAAACAAATAGCTCGAACTGATTTGATCAGATGAAACTTAATTGTGGCATTGTTGTCTGGGACACAATCAAACAAGACTCGTATATCCACACTTTTGAAGAGTGGGTACTCGGACTGATTTGATTCTATTCAAATAAAGTATACGAATCTAGTTTATTGGGCAATGTGTCTATAACACTATTTACTTGGTAAAAGTGTAAATGCCACTGATCTGTTAGCCCTAGTTCATAGTGAAGCAAGTGGGCCCATGTCTAGCTAGGCTAGAGGTGGATATGAATATTTCGTGACCTTTACGGATGTGGCATCGCGTTATGGTTATGTGTTTCTTTTAGAACACAAATCAGAAACTTTTAAAGTTTTCGACACGAAATAGACAAACAGATCGGCTAAAGTATTAAACCGTCACAGTAAGACCGTAATGAGAATACTTAAGCAGTAAATTTCTAATATACTTGAAAGAGTAAAGTATTCTTTCAATGAGGACTCCTCCCGGAACACGTCATTTTGACGATGTGTCCAACGGAGTAACAAAATTTTGTTGGACATGATAAGGTTAATCATGAGTCGCTCTGAGCTACCATTTCCTTCAACGGATAAACATTACAGTGCAGAACTTATTTAGAATAAGGTTCCATAAAATCTATTTGACAGATATCATATTAGATATGAACAGGAAAGAAACCAGGTTTCTCATTCCTGAATATTTGGGTATGCTAGGCATATGTTTGGATGATACCAAACTAAAACCCAAATCGGATAAGTGCCCAATTGTAGGTTATCCTAGGGATACCATAAGTATAGTACTTATACAACTCACTAGAGAACAATTTAATTGTTGCTCACCATGCGGTTTTCCTAAGAGGAATACCTATATGCAGTGGAAAGAGGGAGGATCGTAAAACTCGATGAAAATCGGAGTAATACTATTCCAGGCACCGAATCTTAATGGAACATAAATAGTTCATCAAGGATTAACTATTCCAATAATCTTCGAATACACAAGAACCACGCATGTTGGAAAGAGTCAGAAAACAACCTAGGGTATGGGTTTCTGATCTCACCTCGTAAAGATGTTAATCTTTTGAGGTATACCAACTGACTACGTATGAGGAAGTGATACAAGGTATCGACTCCCTATTATGGCAAAGTGCCATACGTCCGAAATGGATTCCATGTATATCAACCAGTTTGGATACTAGTTGATGTACCGCAAGGCATTATGCCTATTGGTACTATATAAGTCTTCAAGGAAGACATACATGGATGGCAACATACCAACGTACTAAGCTAGGCTTGTAGCGTAAAGGTATCGTTATCAACATTATGTTGATTTCGATTCAACCTTTTAACTGTTGCCACGGTATATCTATTTGGATAATGCTTGCTAACGCTGCATGTTTCATTTATGAAATATGTCAGCTTAACGGGAAAAATTGCTTTCCTGAAAAGGAAACATTTTGGAGGATGTTTACAACATCCTGACGGTTTTGTCGTACCAAAACTAGCAAACAAGGTTTGCAGGTTATTTGATCCATGTTTGGATTGAAGCAAGCATTAGGTTCTTGGAATTTTCGTTTTGATGTGATCATAATGGTTTATGATTTAATTCAAAACGAAATGATTCTTGTGTATATAAGGAGGTTAGTGGGAGCGCACTGACAGTGGATGTCATATATAATAATAATACATCATTTCTTGGAAATGATATTCCCATAATAATAATCGGTGAAAACTTGGCTTTCATAAATACTCTCCGAAGACTCGTACATTGAAAAATGTACGTGACTTGGTGTCTCATACGCTTTGAGCATATGGATTCACAAACAGGCCAATCCAAGTGATAGTCACTGGATTGATGTTAAGAACATCCGTTAGTATCTTAGAGAACTAATGATACATTCTTAAACTATGGAGATGGAGAACTTGAAGTGACTGGGATCACTGTGGCAAGTTTTCTAACCGATAAAACGACTATAAGTCGCAAACGTGATGAGCGGAAAATATATCAATATTTACCGCCCCTTTAACTTAATATTTTGTTTAGTTTCTCGGGTTTGATGAACGTTTTGATGTGTTTTAGTTTATTTTGCAGATAAAATAATATTGGGACACAATGAAATCATTTAGGACGAAATGTGGTCAAATAAGGGCAAAAATTGGACTTGACATATTAATTTTGGAGATTGGAAACTTGAAAGGGCGTTTTAACGAAGTGCAGTTTTGGAAATTCCAGTTTTGCTCATCTGTCGTATTTTGGGCATAACATTTTACTCCGATATTGGATTGAGCTGATTCAAGTTCCAGATTAAATAAGACCCAAAGATCTACAACTTTGAAGAACAAAATAATTTCGAATTATGAATATTTCATACCCGAAATTGATGAACCATGCAGAAGTGTGTTGTGTGTAATTATTAAAGTCACTTTCAATCATTTTCAAAGCAAAAAAATAAATTAGTAAATAAATAATAAAAATTATCAAATCATCACCAAACATGATAAAAGATTAGTGGAGCAATTAATAATGGATTTGGTGGAGCAATTAGTGGAGCAATTAGCGGAGCAATTAATAATTGATTTGGTGGATGATTTGATGGAGGCAAAATTTTGCCTATAAATACCAAGCCATTTCATTTGTAAAATTCATACTTTCTTCTTTGAAATTCCTAAAGAATAAATAAGAAGATTGTATCTTGTTTGTTTATTTATAGCTTTCAGTAATTAATTTCCGCTTTCGCACTTTCTTTTCTTTATTTTTCAGTTTTTACTTTACGTAATTTACTTTTACGCACAATGCTTTTCTTTCTTTATTTTCAACAATTTACTTTCAGCATTTACTTTTCAGCATTTACTTTCTCATTACTTTCAGCATTTACTTTTCAGCAATTTACTTCAGCAATTTACTTTCATTTCAGCATTTAATTTTCAGTATTTAATTTCAGCATTTACTTTCCGTCATTTAATTTTCAGTATTTAATTTTTAGTATTTAATTTTCAGTATTTTACTTTATGTCTTTTATTTCATTTAAGTTTTTTTTTACTACCCGTAAATATGTGTCGTAACTAAGCCAGTTATCTGGGGTGTGAATGAAATCCAATATCACCCGTTTATAAGGGGTTAGATTATATAGCTTGGGTAATATAAAGATTTATTTATTGAGTCTTAATCTTAATGCTTTTTCATTAACTGGCCATTAATAAAATTGAACTGGGAAACTTAAAATGAACTAGACATAGTGATTTTAAGTTTAAGACCTTAGACTCAATAGTCCACGATCTTCCTTGAGGATAGATAACCCTTTAATAGATTTCCTTACATGATAGACATATACCTGTCAGGCGGGGGGTAGCCATAATTGGAACTTAAACTTAATGAATCCAGATAATTTGGTTGACATAGACATATGGTTCAATTGGGTTAAACTGGGTAGTTGTGTCTGACCATCGACAGAGGCTTACACATAATTAGTGTTCCAGGTTAATAAATCAATATTACCCAACTTTAAGATAACCACTTCATCTTTAAAATAATATTGGAAGAAGAAATCAAACCCTAGATAGTTTTTAATATTGAATTTTCTTAAAACCTACTTTCGAACAATTTTATTTACTTGTTTTTAAATTTAGAATCATCACCATTTCAAATCAATCAAACAAACTATTAGATACTAGTAATCATTTGACCTCATAAAATTAATAGATTAGATATTAAGTCCTCGTGGGATCGATATTTTTATACTAGTTGAACGATACGTGCGCTTGCGTTATACATGTGTGTTTACGCCGGTCAATATTATACAATTTGAATAAAGGTACAGTGAGCTGGAAATCTTCCAAGCAAGATACTGTTACCGAATAATAAACAACAAATGCTGGTTATTGCTGCAGCTGAGGCAGCAATAGAAGCCATTTGGGTCGATAACAAATCTAATTAGATTAGATATAGTTCTGTTAGCAGCTGAGCTAGGCGTCAGCAAAGGCTAAAGAATTAATGGTCTCATCAACGATCCAGATATATACTTCGCTATTCATCTGATCCGTCGGATCATACATCGTGGCAATGTGATGATCGAATAAATCGCATCAGATGATAATCATGCAAATCCGCTGACGAAAGCTTCTCTCAGCAGTTTGAGCCAACCGTACATAGTTCGGATGTCAGACACTCGAGTGACTGGCTATAGGCCAAGTGGGAGATTGTTGGACAATTATGACCCATAGCGTCACTATTTGTACAGATCATGGTGTTGTTGTACAAATTAACTATGTGACAAAGGAGATTGCTCTCTTATCATTTGTGATTAGATCACCTAAATGTATAAATGATAGGAGGTCCCTATGATTAGTCCTAGATTGAGAATGATATGAGACAGTATCAGTCCACGAAGGATTAATCATTAAATATCCCTAGTGAGAGCATTGTCGAGATTGTATATCGATAAATGCGTAAAAGACTAGTATTACACTTGTGCGCGTTGTGAGGGCATAACAACATAGTTCTCATTTATTTGGGTATAGGATATTCATGCAAGTGTAATAGGAGGTTGTGTTTTACCGATGGTACGGGAAACAGCTTCGCTCTGGATAGACCCCCTCGAAATTCCATTGGTAGTATGACTATGTGTCTATGGAAGTCCGAAATCAGGGTAGGTGTATTTGGTCTTAACCTGAGACTTGCACCGCTAATACTTGCGACAATCAATATACTTTGGTTGCGGTCGTCCAGGGCTTTAACATATTTCTGTGTACGCCTATGCTGGGTATATTGAGAATCGTAGTGTGTTGGGTGTGATGTCAAGACGGAAGTGTCACTCCAGTCATATGGAGATGATGGTCGCGTAGGATACGGTACTAGTACTCTTAAGTACTGCAGTCATTGGGATAAAATGACAAGGATATGTTTATCCGATTATAGAGACTAGTTACCAGACATCCGAAATGTGCTTCGTACGGGGCATACACAATTCCAGCCCCAGGCCTAGCACGTGATCATCCGATACTGGATCGACATACACAATACTACGTATACTACGCCTGATATAGATCCTTTATTCCTGTAAGGATATTTCTGGATAATTGGGTAGGATGGCGCTTTGCTAGAAGCCAACCTTGTCTTGTAAATCGGTATAAACGTAGTACGAGGTACTTACGTGTTCGGATAGTCCGACAACCGAATTTACTGCCAACATATCCGGGGATCTCATGGGTCGCTTCCCAAAGATTCACCGATGACGTATGACTCGCACTCTAAATTAATCTGGGATTAATTAGAAGAGACAGAAAATTAATCTGAGATGAATTGCGGAGATATTTTATCTGGGATAAAATATCAAACAAAGAGAGATAACGATTAATTTGGAATTAATCGATAAATTAATATATTCGATATATTAAAAGAAATTGGATTTCGACGCGGAATTAAAATTATATTTTAATTCGGGCGAACGAATTAATTTGGAATTAATTCGTTAGCGACGTGAATAGTGATTTCGCTAGGAGTAATCATTTAATTACGACGCAACGAAAAATTCGTTAATTTGGAATTAACGAACCCCCCGAGGCCTGAGATTATTTGCTAGCGCATTCGCATTTCGAATTCGAGTGCGGCACGCAAGTCAAATCAAGCGTCAAATCGCTAGTCGCTTCTAGCGTCACATCATTCGTCAATCAAGTGATAGTTGTCTTTCACTTTGAGTGATTGACGCAAGTCATTATTCATGAGTGATGTGAGTTGATGGAGGTTGGTGTGGCTTTTATGGTTTGACTTTTGTAAAGCCAAATTTGTGGTAAATGAATTTTTTTTTCATTAAGTGTATTTGATACACAAAATACACAAAACACACAACTCTATCTTTCATTATTCTTCTTCTCTCAAATACGCCCAACATGGGCTGTTTTTCTCTCTTCTGCAGCAGCTCACTGCCGTGAGCTAGGGAAGCAAGAGTGGTGATTTTTGTGGCAAAAATCACAAGAGCTAGCACTCCAAGAGACATGCGAAGGTGATAGGGAAGTCCACCCATGAGCCGGGAATCATTTGACGAAGCTTGGAGCTTGACGAAGAACCTCCCATGGCCGAAAATCAGTGAGCTGTGACAGTCCACTGCCGAGCAGAAATCAAATTTTTGTTGCCTTGCGCGTCGTTCAACCGATCGATGTGAGTATTCCGCAACTTCGTTGATTTGTATTCGCACATATTTCATGCTTGTTTATGATATTGGGACCTTAGCAAACACCAACACTTTGATGGCAGTCATGTCACCGATCTATTTAGATCAGACCTCCACCTGTTGGTTGGGTGTGGACTGATGCTCATGATATCCTGTGCGTATGAAGAAAGAATTTGTCAGTCTTTTGTACAGGACATAGGTATCCTCACGTGGATTAAATCCATGGCCGTGGTATAACTTCAGAAGCCTGTTTCGAGTGTTATTTAGAGATCGTAAATTGAAAGTCGACTATATTATACCGAAAGAATTTGACGTTTTTATCTATATCGCAGGTATAATATGGATAGCCTGTGACAGAGGGATTATGCGTATGCAATGACCTCGACTTGCATAGTTTAGCGAGATTATCTGTGGTCGTCATAATTCATGAGTGGGTGAATTGGGACACGAAATTAGATTTCGTGACGGATAAACCTAAACTTAGAGAGTCCCACAATATGAAGTGTACTCGTTGAGTACTTGGCAACGCATTATGAATAATACAGATTATTCATAATACTTCATCGGATTAAATGAGTTAATTCGAATTGTTTAATCGGTTAAGCGAAAAACACATGCATAAGGGCATTTTTGGTCAATCGTAATTATTGTGTATTTGTATTTGATACATAATTTGATTAGATACACATTAATTAATCTGTCAAATGAGATTTTGACACATGCCATTAATATATGTATTTGTTATTTAATGTAAATAAAATACACATATATATATAATAATTATATTAATTGATTATTTAAATATTTAAATGTTAAATATAATTAATTGATAAACTTTTTCATAATTGTTATGAAATATGTTTAATTATTATTGGTGACACATGACATGATTTAATTGAGCTTTGTGTGTGCAAATTTGATTTGCTATTATAAAGTTTAATTTATTTAATATGTTTAAAGTGAAAAATGACCAAAATACCCTTTTTACTACCCTAAGTCGGTCATGGCTTTAAAAGAAATTTTTGTTTTCTTCCTCATTCTAACCCACCATGACCGGAAACATAAGAAAGAAATAGCCTAAGATTTGTTTGATCAAATCATGAAGAAAATGAAGGAAAATTCAAGAAAAAGCTTAGGAAATCAAGAGATTAAAGGTAATCTTCTACAACCCTAAGCTTGGAAATTAGTTTCTTGTGTTCTTGAATTGTTAGAATAGTTATAAGGTTCCTTTGTTTGTTAAAATTGGGGCTTTTGGTTTTGGTAGATGGATATGGAATGCATGTGTGAAGTGTTTTGGGTGCTATTATTGTAATATGTATCCAATTTATTCATTTGATGATATGTTGTCATTCTAGAGTGTTATGACCACTCTTGTAATGCCTAGAATTATTCTTGGGTGCTTCATGTGTGGTGACTTTGGTTGGTGTTTTGATTAATTGGATTAATCATGAAAAATTGGATTTAAAGCATGAAAAGTCATATTTTTATGTTCTGGATCAGATCTGGAATAAATTCTGTTTTGGTGATGAAACTAATGTCTTATAAATATATTGGATGTGTTTTGGGTGTTGGAACATTTGCCGGAAATTATTTCGGAGTTGAAATAAGCGAAAACGGCGAAAAATGGCGTTACTTGGTGACTTTTGAGCCAATCGGGTGACGGCTGTCCAAACAGTGAATTTGTCACTGTTCGGGTAGCTCATGAACTGCCCTAACACTATTGGGGCTGACCTGGGCAGTCCCCGTATGTGTTGGGTGGTCGGTTCGGTCAAAAACGCATTTTGCGTCATTTTATGGAAAAACGTTTCCGTAAAAATTTTGCGACGTTTCTTATATATTTATGTCGTTATTTGATATCGAATAATGTGTTTAGGTGAAATATGAATAAATTATTCATATTAGATATTGAATAATTTATTCGGTAATTTTAAAAGTTTTAAAATTACGATTTCGCCCGAACAGCGCTTCTGCCGCGTTCTTTGCCTAAACCCCCAACAATATGTACCTCTCATAACCAAAAATATTCTCAGTATTTCTAAGCTAATCAAAGATAATGATGTGCTGATTGAGTTTGTGTCCACTGTTTGGTTTGTGAAGGACAAGAGGAAGGGAATAATACTGGCCCGGGGAGCTTCTGAGAATGGTCTCTACAAACTGCTTGCCAATGGAGAGTCAAGTTCAGTTGTTCAGTCACACTTCTTAAAACCAAGGTCTATGTTGTCCTATTTGATTAGTCATGAACCTATTCATAAATCTGGAACTGTTGCTGTAAATTGTGTTACAAACACTCATGTTGCCTTTATTTCAACTTTACAGACTAATATTTTACATCAAAGACTTGGTCATCCAAGTCATCATGTCATTAAACATGTTCTCTCTAGTCTTTAGCAATGAATAGTGGTTTGTCACATCTTCCTTGTTCATATTATTTTGATTTTTGCAAGGCCTGTCAGTATGGTAAATTACATAGGTTTCATTTTCCAGCTACCTATATAAAAACCAACACACCACTTGAGCTGATTCACACAGATATCTGGGCCCTCTCTCATTTAGTATCCACAAATGGCTACAAATATTACATTAACTTTGTGAATGATTTCACCAGATACAACTGGATTTTTCCCTTGACTGCTAAATCTGAAGCCTTAGACACCTTTAAGACCTTCAAACTCATTGTTGAGAAAAAATTCGGTCTGCCCATAAAAATTTTACAATCAGATTGTGGGGTGAGTACCAAAGCTTTGTTGAGTTTCTACAGTCAACAGGCATTGAGTTTAGGCATAGCTGTCCTCATACACATCATCACAATGGAGTGGTTGAAAGAAAACATAGACACCTGGTAGAAACAAGACTAACCCTACTTGCTCAAGCTAACTTACGTGTGCTTGCGCATGGGAGCGCATGAGTTGGCTATTGGACGACGCATGCGGCGCGTGACTGTGTCTCTGATCTCCATTTGATCACCGGAAAATACCACCGTTCTCATCTCGAAGTGAAAAAGCTGATAGTATGCTCAAAATTGATTTTTGACAACCTTCTTGAAACTAGAATTTTCGGAACTAAGTTTCGTTCTTCGGTTTTACGACCCCAATGTATAACCAAAGCTATGATACCACTTGTTGTGATTCTCTGATCACTGAAGAGTGTTTACGAGGGGAAAACCGAATTCTATTAGTACAAGAAAAGAATTTACAAAGTGTTTAAACTTTACAAAAAACCTCACCTCTTTACACTCTCTAAGTTTTCTTTGCTTGAAGCTTACTTGTTGGGATACATAAAGCTCACAAAAGAGCTCTGTATTTATAGCAAAACTTAGGCTCACAATTTAAACAAATGAATAGTAATCCACCGAAAGTAGTTTTGGTCATTTTTGGTGGTTGCACCAAACCTTTGAAAATGATGACAATAATGGGGATCAATCTTTGATAATTGAGAACAAAGATGAAAGGCAGCTGGATCTTTCATTATATAACGTGGATATAGATCATTCCCCCAATGAAAATTGATCCAAGAGCGCAAAATAAGTTTAAAAAAAAACACTCAAGCAAAGGATACTAATCCATTAATGGGACACAAAGTGGTACTGTATATCAGAGATAGAGCCGCTGGGAAGTAACTTGCAATAAAGTCCAGTTGATGACTCAGATGGGTTGACAGAAAATTAAAAATTCATCCACAAATTATTTTGAATAAAAAATATTAATTTTGATTTGAAATAATTTTTCATCCCTAATTACAGTAGAAAAAAACGCAACGAAATCGATTTGAAACACGACATCCGGTTTATCATCCTGCTCAGATGCATTTTGCCCTATATATTAATCCCCTTGTGTAAATATCAGAAAAGATTACTCGTTAACCGTTGATGTTACCGCCAAAAGAGAAAAAAATCAGTTAAAATGTAATGACGAAAGTGCCCTTCCCGCTGTATGTGGCTTAAGCTCCTCGTATTATCTTGCTCTGGTATGCTTTCTCCAGTCCAGCATGCATGGCTTCTCTTCCTTTTACCACCACACCGAACCCAAAATTCTCTCATGCGAAACCCCAAAAGCCTCTCAAACCAACGCAAACCCATCTCATAAAAGTCCATGAAAGTGACATCAATTATCAAACTTTATACAAATCTTACTTTCACCAAATATCCTCTCTGTGTAAGGAAAAACAAATTCAAGAAGCTGTTCATTTGCTCACCCGAATGGAGTATCAGAATCTCCAAATCGGGCCCGAAGTCTACGGCGAACTCCTCCAGGGATGTGTATACAAGCGGGATGTGTACACTGGTCAGCAAATTCATTCTAGAATTCTCAAAAATGGTGATTTCTTTTCCCGAAATGAGTACATTGAGACTAAATTAGTTGTTTTCTATGCAAAATGTGATGTTTTGGATGTTGCGAATCGTTTGTTTTGTAGATTAAGAGTAAAGAATGTGTTTTCTTGGGCTGCTATCATTGGATTAAACTGTAGGATAGGATTTAATGAAAATGCTTTAATGGGGTTTATTGAGATGCAAGAGGATGGGGTTTCACCTGATAATTTTGTTTTGCCTAATGTGTTAAAGGCTTGTGGTGCTTTGGGGTGGATTGGATTTGGGAGAGCAGTTCATGGACATGTGTTGAAAGTAGGTTTTCATGGGTGTGTGTTTGTAGCTAGTAGTTTGATAGATATGTATGGCAAATGTGGGGTTTTGGATGGAGCAAGGAAGGTTTTTGATGGTATGATTGAGAGGAATGTAGTTGCTTGGAATTCAATGATTGTGGGTTATGTACAAAATGGGCAGAATGACGAAGCAATCAGGGTGTTTCACGATATGACAATAGAAGGTGTTGAGCCTACTCGAGTTTCTGTATCAAGTCTTTTATCGGCTTCAGCCAATTTAGATGCACTTGAAGAGGGTAAGCAAGGGCATGCTGTTTCAGTTATTAGTGGTATGGAATTAGATAACATTTTAGGTAGTTCTATCATAAACTTCTATTCCAAAGTTGGTTTGCTTGAGGATGCTGAGCTAGTTTTTGGTAGAATGGTTGAGAGAGATATAGTGACATGGAATCTGCTTATTTCTGGTTATGTGCAAAGTGGGCAGGTTGAGAAGGCACTCAATACATGTCGTCTGATGAGATCAGAATATCTGAGATTTGACTGTGTGACTTTAGCATCCATATTGGCAGCAGCAGCTGATACAAGAAATATAAAACTTGGTAAAGAGGGCCATTGTTATTGTATTAGAAACAACCTTCAATCAGATGTCGTTGTTGCAAGTAGCATTGCAGATATGTATGCCAAATGTGAGCGAATTGATGATGCAAAACAAGTTTTTAACACCAGTACACTCAGAGATATAGTTATGTGGAATACGCTATTGGCAGCTTATGCAAACTTGGGGATTAGTGGTGAGGCCTTGAGATTGTTCTATCAGATGCAGTTGGAGGGTGTATCTCCAAATGTTATATCATGGAATTCCGTAATTTTGGGATTTCTTAGAAATGGCCAGATCAATGAGGCTAAGGATATGTTCTTGCAAATGCAGTCTCTTGGTTTCCAACCTAACCTAATCACTTGGACTACTCTTATTTCTGGGCTGGCTCAGAACGGTTGTGGAAATGAGGCAATTCTGTTTTTCCAGCAAATGCAAGAGGCTGGGATTAAACCCAGTGCCACTACCATCACTTGCGTACTCTCAGCTTGCACTGATGTGGCATCTTTACAAAATGGAAGGGCCATCCATGGCTATCTCACTAGGCATGTCCTTTGCTTGCTGACTCCAGTTGTTACTTCTTTAGTTGACATGTATGCTAAATGTGGAAACATACAAAAAGCAAAGAGGGTGTTTGATATGATTGTAAATAAGGAATTGCCTGTTTATAATGCAATGATCTCTGGTTATGCATTGCATGGTCAAGCTGTAGAAGCTCTGGCTTTATATAAGCATATGCAGCAGAAATGTATAAATCCACCAGATAGCATAACCTTTACTAATATCTTGTATGCATGCAGCCATGCTGGGCTGGTAAATGAAGGTTTGGAGCTTTTTGTTGGCATGGTCTCTGAACACCAGATCAAGCTAAATATGGAGCATTATGGATGTGCGGTTAATCTTCTTTCTCGATGTGGTAACCTGGATGAAGCATTAAGGGTCATTCTGACAATGCCATATGATCCAGATGCACATATAATAGGATCACTGCTTACCACTTGTGTTAAAAACAATGAGACTGAGCTAGCAGAATACTTATCTGAACATCTATTACAATTGGAACCAGATAATCCAGGGAACTATGTGGCACTTTCAAATGCATATGCAGCTTCTGGAAAGTGGAATAAGGCTTCAAAAGTGAGAGACCTGATGAAAGAAAAGGGTTTGAGGAAAAAACCTGGATGCAGCTGGATTCAAACTGGAGAAGAACTTCATGTATTTGTTGCAGGAGATAGATCACATCCAAAAACGGAGGAAATTTATGCTACATTGGCTCTATTGGGATATGGGAACGCATGTAAGTTTGGATTCTGAAGTTTCTGCTCTTGAGCACTAAATCTTTTATATGCAATGTAGTGTTTTTGAGATGTCCAATAAGTGAAAAGACTACATTGTGCAAACAGCTCAAGGGAACTGCTCTGTAAAGAATGAACATATTTTTTATGTGAATATTTGACTGGCTAGATATGAGACCAGGCTTTGAGAAGAAGGAATAATCAAATTTAACAGTCTCTGAAGGATAAGAGGTGAAAGTTACTAATATAGTAAACGTAGTTGAATCACAAGGCAGGAGCTCTCCCCATGTTTCCGGACTGTGCTTTCTCAGAGTTTGAACAGATCCGTAGCCATCATTTTCTTGCTGCCACATTCTTAGACATAATTTTATGGTCTGTGATCTAAAAAAGCAACCAGGAGTAAATACACTGTTTGAAAGTATGCTTTCAAAATGATACTCATGCTACAGTTGTATGTAACTGACTGACAGTGCTTCAGAAATTTTGATTGTATCAAATATTTTGTTGCAGCTGGCGCCTGGCTGCTTGTTTTCTTGTTTGTTCTCCTTTATTCGTGGGACGATAAAATTGCCCATTCATCCAAAGATATTTTCCTAGCCTACAAGATTGCTAATATGATATTCTAAAAGATTTCAACATATAAATTGGATTCTTTGCATACTTAATTGAATTTTCTGATTAAATTGTAGACACAGATTGCAAGGATCAAAACAATATTATCGTTCATCAGGAAAATAAATAAGTATGCAAAAACGTTTTTGCAATTTATTTCTTACGTTTTGCAATTAAATAAAACAAAAACGTGTTAAAAAAAATAAATAAATAAACTGTTACATGTTACAGAAAATTAAAGGGCAAAACAGTTATAGTTTATTTTATTATTTTTTGAAAAAATTTTAAATGTATTTTCTCCAAAAAGAATATATAAACACCCGCCCCGAACGGACGGACGGCGACGGTGCGCGCGTGTGTGGAGAACCAACTTTGGCTAGCTCCTCACCTTTCCACAAAAGTGGGTACTGACGAGTGGTAAATGTATCACTATTTTCCACTCATTTGACCTAATATTTTGTATAATTTCTTGAATTTTGTGAATATTTTGATGTGCTTTGTGTTATTTTGTAGATAAATAAAGTTTCAGGACTCTCTAGAGGTGATTCGGGGCCAAAACAGTGAAAAAAGACAAAAAAGGACAAAATGGTCATTTGGCGCGTCGCGACGCGAAGCCTGCGTCACGACTGCTAACGTGCGTCGGGACACGTGGACCAATCAGAGGGATTTTGCTAAAATGCGCCGGATGCTAACGTGCACCGAATCTGCTAACGTGCGCCTGCCACGTGTCAACATCACAACCGATCATGCTAACGTGCGCCTGCCACGTGTCACCATCACATGCTACCGACAATCATCATCAACGCTAAAATGCGCCTGCCACGTGTCAACATCTCAGCGAATCACGCTAACATGCTCCGTGTTGGGTTTTCTAGGTCAAACCAAGATCAATTAAGCATAGAAATCATGTGAATACGCAAAGTAAAGTAGCGGAAAATACTTACTTGATCGGCTAAGTGGATGTATGATATAACAAAAGTTTTGCCTCCAAGCTTCTCCTTTGATGTAGGTTGAGCTTCCAAGCTTCCAATCTTTGAATCTTGAATTCCAAACTCATGGGAAAGGTTTCCCTATCACCTTTGTATAACTTTTTTATGTGCTAGCATAGGAGATTTTGCAACAAAATCCCTTGGTTTCCTTCTTGTAACTCTCGGCCAAGGAGAGTGTGAGAGAGGGAGAAGGCCATTCGGCCTTGATGAAGAAAGAAAGAGAGTTTTTTTTTTTTTTTTTTTTTTTTTTTTAATTTTGTGTAAAGTGATAACTTATTATTTGATTTTCAAAAAATCAAATGATATACCAAAAATAATATTTGGTAAAAGTCATTCACTTTACCAACTTGGTGTGTTGGACAAGTCACCAACAACCCACCAAAACCCATCACCAAAAAGTTAATTAAGTGACAAGTGATGTGACTTGTGATGTGACATGTGGGCCCCACTTGATTCAAAATTCGAGTGGGGCCGCAACACATCCCGGGCTCGGGTTCGCTAATTCTGAATTAACAAATTTTCCGTTGCAACGTAATTAAATCAAATTTAATTAAATAATTATGCCTAGCAAAATTACTATTCACGTCGCTAGCGAATTAATTCTAAATTAATTCGTTCGCCCGAATTAAAATCTAATTTTAATTCCGTTATGAAATCTAATTTCATTTAATATATCGAATATATTATTTTATCGATTAATTCTGAATTAATCGTTTCTCTCTTCAAATAGTATTTTATCCCAGATAAAATATCTCCGTAATTAATCCTAGATTAATTTTCTCTCTCTTCTAATTAATCCCAGATTAATTATGTTCGAGTCATACGTCATCGGTGAATCTTCGGGAAGCGACCTATGAGATCCCTGGATATGTTGGCAGTAAATCCGGTCATCGGAGTATCCGAATACGTGCGTACCTAGTACCACGTTCTTATCGATTTACAAGACATGGTTGGCTTCTAGCAAAACACCGTGCCTACCCAATTCTCCAGAAATATTCTTTTAAGGAATATGTAATCTGTGTCAGGCGTAGTATACGTAGTATTGCGTATTACGATCCAGTATCGAATGTCACATGCTAGACCTGGGGCTGGAATTGTGTCTGCCCCGTACGAAGCATATATCGGATCTCTGGTAACTAGATTCTATAATCGGATAAACATGACCTAGTCATATTATCCCGATGACTGCAGTACATAAGAGTACTAGTTCTGTATCCTACGTGATCATCATCTTCATATGACTGAAGTGATACTTCCATCTTGACATCACACCCAATACACTACGATTCTCAATATACCCAGAAGAGGCGTACACAGAACCTGTTAAAGCCCCAGACGACCAAAACCAAAGTATATTGATTGTCGCAAGTATTAGCGATACAAGTCTCAAGTTAAGACCAAATACACCTACCCTGATTCGGATTTCATAGACACATAGTCATACTACCAATGGAATTCCGAGGGGTCTATCCAGAGCGAAGCTATTTCCGTACCATCGGTAAACACAACCTCCTATTACACTTGCTTAAGTATCCAATTTAGATTACTTGCTTAGGTAAAACTTTTATTACTGCTATTTAGATTAATCTCCCTTAATTATAATACATTAACTATTTAAAATTTGACTTAACAAGGATACCGCTATATTGGTCGGTTGGTAATTATTACAAACTGGTTTTTAACCTGACTAAGCATGGATACCGCCTGGTTGGTCGGTTGGTAATTACCGCCTATATGGCTAGTTTATGGATAAATAATGATACAGCATTTATGATCGGTCGGACTTAATTTGACTTAATCAGGTTACCGCCTATATGGCTGGTTGGTAATATCACACAAGTTAATATATTATATTAAAGGAGATATCTAAAATAGTAGTGATAAAAGTAGATCATCTAACTCTAGCATTTTCTTTTATTGTATTTTTCTTTATTTATTTTCCAGCATTTTACTTTTCATCATTTTACTTTATGTCTTTTATTTTTAAGTTGTTACTAGCCCTAGTTATGTGTCGTAACTAAGTTAGTTATTTGGGGTTGTGATGAATTCCAATATCACTGGTTAATAAGGGGTTATTTTACGGTTTGGGTAATATAAAGGTTTATTTATTGAGCCTTAGTCGTAATACTTTTTGTTAACTGGCCATTAATAAGATTGAACTGGTAAATTTAAAATGAACTTGGAAAATGGATTTTAGGTTTAAGACCTTAGACTTAATAACCCACGATCTTCCTTGATGATAGATAACCCTTTAATAGATTTCCTTACAGGATAGGAATATACTTTTCGAGCGGGGGTAACCATTATTGGAACTTAATCTTAATGAATTCAGGTAACTTGGTTGACATAGGAATATGATTAATTGGATTACATTGGGTATTTGTATTTGACCATCGGAAGAGGGTCTTACATATTTTTGTTCCAGGTTAATAAACCAATATATTGCACAAACGTGAAATAACCACTTCATCTTTTAAAAAAAAATATTTCGCACCATTTTCATTTACTTGTTTTAATTTTAAAGTCACCATCCAATCAAAACAATCAATCTGTTAGGTACTCGTAATTATTTGGCTTTATAAATTAATAGTTTAGGTATTAAGTTCTCGTGGGATCGATACTTTTTATACTACTTGAACGATACGTGCGCTTGCGTTATACGCGTGTGATTATGCCGGTCAGGTACCTCTTGGGGCTCAAACCCAACTTACTACACAACACCATATAAACAACAAAATTGGTGTGTAGCTTTCCAATATGAGACTCCCTAATAAATTGTGGTCTTTTGTAACAACTCTATACATTTAAAAGCTTGTAACTCCAAATTAATTTTTTTGTAACAACACATTTAAATTCAAAACATATAACTCTTTTATTCAAATTCATATTTACAATATAAATTACAGTGATCCATGTAGGACAGACTCATTACCTGGTTATTGTGGTATAATAAGTGCTATCAAACGAAATTTAACATGCATCAAACAACTTAATCAATCACTAACATGCCAATTTCAAGTATAAACCATAAAACTTAGAAAAAACCTGGAAACTTGATGATGATAATGATCAAACAGAATCCAAGTCGAGATGCCTCTGTCCTTAAGAACTTATTAGCCCCGCCTCGGTGCTCTACGGATGCTATGTGGCTAATGTTCTCCCAGGATTCCTTGGATGCTTCTTGTAAAAGGGGCACTCCTTTAACAAGAATTGAACAAGGACAAAATGGTGGGAACTCTCTTGACTATGAAAACCTCAAAACCTCTAATATGCAAGACTTTTAAAGAGAATGTATCTGGAAATATTTTTGTATATTTAAAATGAGAATACAATGCCTTATTTATAAACATGGAGGGTTACCATTGAAAAGGTACCCTTATGTCAATTAAGGTAAATCCTAAGATTTATGTCATTTCCCCTTAAAGGACATATCATTTCCCTTAAACCTAAGGGTTTAATCTATTCACTTAAACGATTGCATCCTTTCATTTCCTATATAAACTCTTATAACAATATTTAGAAAATTTCCTACAATGCCCCACAATTTTCTAAATATTCATGCAGACACTTAAGAGAGTTTCCGTGAAATAAAGCTACAACGAAATAGGTAGCTTCTGCCTTGAACATTTCCTAGTGAATGGCAATCAGATTTACTTGGCAAACCAGTGACCCATAATCTTGAACTGTTCTGCCGTTGCTGTAAACCAAGACAATTGTCAACACACAGCTTTACTTCGACCATTTCTCGTTCTACGGTTGTGTTCCTTTCGGTCATGAACATTAGTCCTGGATTCATCAAGTCCTTTAGGGAATTCAGCCTTTAAAGATTACCATGGAAGCGGCCTCACTTCTTACTTGAAATAGGTGATCTACTATAAAGAGGTAATCTGCCTTTACCCCCATTAGGACTCTTCTCCTAATATAGTGATCATTAAAAGCCTTAGCTTATCCTAACCTTGACAGATAGCACTCTGCGTCATTACAGGAATGGGAAAGAGAATAAAACTCTACAGTGCTTGTTTTGAATTACACAAAGTTTCAGTTGTCCATTTTGAACCTAGATCTTGGGATCTCCAGTCAGATAGGTTGGGTTTCCACAGTGCCAATTCTTAATTTATAGGCTTCAAGCCCATTCCTCTCGATGACTTCTCAACTTGCTCTCTAGGTAAACCTTTAGTAAGTGGATCTGCTTGGTTTTCCTTTGATTTGACATAATCGATCGAAATTATGTCACTTGAGAGCAGTTTTCGTATGGTATTATGTATGCGATGTATGTGTCGAGACTTACCATTATACATTGTATTTTGGGCTCTCCCAATAGCCGATTGACTATCATTGTGTATGCTTATCGCTGGCACTAGTTTGGGCCAATTAGGAATATCCTCTAGGAAATTTCGAAGCCATTCCCCTTGTTCCGCTGTTTTGTTTAATGCTATGAATTCTGATTCCATAGTAGATTGGGCAATAGATGTTTGCCTCGAGGATTTCCATGACACGGCTGCACCACTAAGTGTGAAAATAAATCCATTCGTAGATTTGGAATCCACTGTATTAGATATCCAGTTAGAATCGTTGTATCCATCTAGAACAACATGATATCTCGTATAATGAAGACCATATTTTGAAGTTTCTCTTAGATACCTCAAAACTCTTACTATGGCTTTCCAGTGGTTATGTCCTGGATTGCTCGTATATCTGTTAAGCCTGTTTACAGCTTGAGCGATATCAGGTCGTGTGCAATTTGTGAGATACATCAGACTTCCGATGATTCTCGAATACTCTAATTGCGATACGCTTGAGCCAGTATTCTTCGATAAATGAATAGTTAGGTCTACAAGAGTTCTAGCCATATTTAGATCTCCTTTATTATATTTCTCAAGTATCTTCTCAACATAGTGAGTCTGAGATAATATATACCCTTCTGATGTTCTAGAAATCTTAATTCTTAAGATCACATCAGCGACTCCTAAATCTTTCATATCAAATTTGATGGTTAATACTTTCTTGGTAGACTGAATCATCTAATGATTACTACCAATTATTAGCATATCATCTACGTAGAGACACACAATGACATATTATTTTTGAGTTGATTTGGTGTATACACATTTATCACACTCATTGATTTTGAACCCACTTGACAACATCTCTTTGTCAATTTTTTCATGCCATTATTTAGGTGCTTGTTTTAATCCGTATAAGGATTTTACAAGTTTGCACACCTTTTGTTCTTGTCCAGGAACATTAAAACCTTCTGGTTGTTCCATGTAAATCTCTTCATCTAGTTCACCATTTAAGAATGTCGTCTTTACATTCATTTGATGTATTTCAAGACCAAATATAGCTGCTATGGCTATGAGCATTCTTATTGACGTGATACGAGTCACTGGTGAATAGGTATCAAAGTAATCAAGGCATTCTTGTTGTCTATAACCTTTTATGACAAGTCTTGCCTTGTACTTATCTATTGATCCATCCAGTTTCATCTTCCGTTTGAATATCCATTTGTAGCCCAGTGGCTTACAACCTGGAGGAAGATCAACCAACTCCCAAGTATGGTTTTGTAGGATGGAATCAATCTCACTATTGATAACCTCTTTCCACAAATGTGCCTCCGACGAAGACATTGCTTCTTTATAGCTTTAAGGCTCATTTTCTAACAAGTATGTCAGAAAATAGGTCCAAATGACTTAGACGTTCTAGCTCTTTTGCTACGTCTAGGTTCAATTGCCTCAATATTTTCATGTTGATCTGACTCTTGGTCTGCCTGATCACTGTCTTTGACAGTATCAATAGTTCTTTTGAGAGACTTTGTTATTTATCTTTCTTTACAAGGAAATTTCTCTTAAAAACGTCGCATTCCTTGACTCAATTATCATATTCGGGTTGATGTCAGGAATTTCAGACTTATGTACTAAGAATTGATACGCACTACTATTGCAAGCATATCCAATGAATATACAATCAACAGTTTGGGTCATATTCTAACCTTCTTAGGTTTAGGAACCATTACTTTGGCAAGACACCCACACTTTCAGATATTTGTAGGAAGGTACGTGACCTTTCCACATTCATATATGGTGTCTTGTCCAATCTCTGTGAGGTAGCTTGTTCAGAATGTAGTTGGCGGAAAGCAAGGCTTCCCCCTATAAATCCTAAGGTAAACCAGAGCTTATCAACATGGCGTTCATCATTTCCTTCAATGTTTGATTTTTGCGCTCATCAATCCCTTTTTATTGAGGCGAATAAAGAGCAGTAATTTCATGAATAATTCCATGATTGGAACAATATTCACCAAATAGTGACACATATTCACCACCTCTATCACTCCAGATTCTTTTGATTTTCTTGCCAAGTTGATTTTCAACTTCATTCTTATAATGTATAAGGCTCTCAATAGCTTCACCTTTGCTCCTCAGCAAATACACATAACAAAATCTTGTGCTATCATCGATAAAAGTGACAAAGTATTTTTTACCGCCTCTTGTTTGCACAACATTCATATCACACACATCAGAGTGTACAAGTTCCAATTTGTTCTATGGAATGAAATGATGCTCTATGTATTTTTGCTTCAATACATGCCTCACATTTATGTTGGTTATCAATTGTAAATTTAGGTAGAAGGTCTATGTTAATTAGTTTACACATATGTCCTAACCTCCCATGCCATACATTTTGTGACTCAATAATATAAGCGGAAGTTGTAACTTAATCTTAATGAATTTAGATAACTTAATTAACATAGGAATATGATTAATTGGGTTACACTGGGTGTTTGTATCTGACTATCGGAAGAGGCTTTTACATAATTTCGTGTTCCAGGTTATAAACCAATATATTTCACAACCGCAAGATAACCACTTCATCTTTAAAAATGATATTGGAAAGATTCACAACCCTGGATAGTGTTATAAAATTGAATTTTCCTAAATCTTTTTTCAAGCAATTTCATTTACTTGTTTTAAGTTTAAAGTCACCATCCAATCAAATAACCAATCCATTAGATACTTGTAAAAATTTGACTTCATAAATTAATAACAAAAGGTTTTAAGTCCTCGTGGGATCGATACTTTTATACTACTTGAACGATACGTGCGCTTGCGTTATACGTGTGTGATTACGCCGGTCAGTAGACCTCCATAGTTTTCCCAATTTGTTGAGAAACCATTTTTTTACTATACGTTGATAAGTGGCTCCAGCATTATTGAGGCCGAATGGCATCACCTTGTAACAATATATGCCTCTGTTGGTGTCAAATACAGTCTTCTCTTGGTCGTTTGTATGCATGAGGATTTGATTGTAGCCTGAATACGCATCCATGAAACTTAATAATTCATGGCCTGATGTAGCATCAATCATTGAATCAATGTGAGGCAAAGGGAATGAATCCTTGGGGCACACCTTATTCAAATCCGTGAAGTCGATGCAGACTCGCCATTTCCTATTCTTCTTTCGTACTATCACCATGTTGGCTAGCCAGTCTGGGAATTGGACTTCCTTGATGGCTCCATTTTGTAACAATTTTTGAACTTCTTCATCAATGATCTGATTTCTCTCCGGAGTGAACTTTCTTCTCTTCTGTCTAACAGGAGGGTAGCCTGGGTCCATATGGAGCTCATGGGTGATTAATTCAAGGTCAATCCCGGTCATATCTTTGTGAGACCAGGGGAAACAGTCATGTCGCTTTTTCAAGAAATCAATTAAGTCGGCTCGTAGCTTGGGATCTAGATTAGCCCCAATCTGTGCTTTATGATATGTATATTGTGGGTGAATTTAGACCTCGTCAAGCTCCTCTATGCTAGGTAGATTTGGTTTTGAAGCATGAGATCCATTCATTAATTGCTATGCAGATTGAGGTTTTGCTTTCAAAGTCTTCTGATAGCAACTTCCGGAAGCAGATTAGTCCTCTTTTATCTCTTGGATCCCCCACCTTGTGGGAAATTTCAATACTTGATGGTAAGTAGATGAGACTGCCATTATCTTATGAATCCAAGGTCTGCCAATGATTAAGTTGTAGGCTGAGGGACAGTCGAGAACCAAAAATATGGTCATCTTATTGATTCCTCCTGCGTAGACTGGGAGAGATATCTCTCATGTGGTGAATTTATATTCGCCACTGAACCCTATAAGGACTGTTGATCTCATGTTGATTTTTTCTATCTCGGCTCCCATGTCTGAAAGTGCATTTTTGAAGATGATGTTTGCTGAAGACCCCGTGTCAACTAGTACTCGTTTGATCATAAAGTTTGCAACCTGCAAAGAGATCACCAAAGCTTCATGATGAGGGTTCATTTGACTGGAGTTACTGTCGTTTGGAAATTCGATCATTAGGTTCGTGAACATCCCCTCTATTGACATCGTAGAATGGGAAAAACCCATTGTTGCTGCTCTAGAATGTCGTTTGGCGGCTGAGTATGAGATACTGCTAACTTCAGATCCACCAGAAATCAAACTCAATGTATTGTTAATTGGTGGTGGTGATGGGGGCCATCTTCATTCTCGTCTCTTCGGGTCATCGTAGCTTTCCTTTCTCTGTGAGCAAATCTTTCAGGAAACCTTTATTCAACAACTCCAATACTTCCAATCTTAATGCTACGCAATCTGCTGTCGTATGACCATAATCCCTACGAAACTCACACCATTTGCTGGTATCTTTTTTGGCAGAATAATCTTGGAGAGTGGGGCCATCTTATTCGCTACCCATTTTTTTAGGACCGAAACCAATTGTCCTGGGGAAACAGTGAAATTGTAGTCTGTGAGTCTCTCTCTATTTACGGACTTGTCTTGGACTCTGTAAGGTAAGGGTTGATGGTTGAAGTCTCGGTTGAAATGTCGATACGCCCTTTGATGATTCATTCTGTCCACTGGCTGTGGTGTTTTGCCAGTGAATTCCTTGTGTCGTTTTGAAGTATTTTGTATTCTATCATACTGGAAGCTAGAGGAATTTTCTTTTCTTTTATTCCTCTTATCCTCTGCCCACCTGATTTCAATTTGGGCCTGGGCCATGACTTGGTCTATTGTGTAGCATCGAAATTTAGTGAGCTTTTTGTAGAGTCCACTTTCTAAGAGTAAACCATTTCTGAATGCTTCTACTGTGTAGGTTGATGGAGATCTGAGATAGTTATTCTTTCTTTATTGAAGCGAGCCACGTAGCTTCACAAGGACTCTCATTTCCGCTGCTGGATAGCGTTGAGGTCGTCCGAGGTTTTTTCAATCTTACAAGAGCTCGCAAAGTGCTCTACAAATTTATCTGCCAACTGCTGGTATGATCCAACGGATCTATATGAGAGATTGATGAACCAAGTTAGGGCTGGATCTGCCAGTGTTTCTCCAAATTCTCTGCACATTCCAGCCTCCCATTGTTGAGGGGATAGACCCGTCGACATCATCTTGTATTTGTAATGGACAATATAGTCGTATAGGTCAGTCGATCCATCGTACATCATCATATCTGGAGGACTAAACTTCCTTGGTAATTCGATTGAAGTGATGGTCTCAATAAATGGAGTGTCATAAATGGTTTCGGCTTGGCTATTCTTTATTGGTAGCCTGACACCTGGTAGGCTGGACAAAATTATTTCTTTGAATTCTAACATTTATTTGCGCATGTTGGAAGCGACTAGTTGCGCTTGGTCGACGGGGGAAATTAGTTCATTTTCTGGATCATTTCGGGGGTGGTCATCTGGGGGCAGATCATCGTTTGCCACATCATTGAATGCCCCCAAGAGATTGGATGGGATTGTATGATTGTTGGGATTTTCCGGAGTATCACGTCGTTGGGAAGTTGAGGAGATTTACTCCAGTTGTTTCTGGAGAGTTATATTAGAGCTTCGCATGGCTTGATTCTCTTCTTCTAAGGCGCGTAATCATTCTTGTAGTATGGCCAGCTGCGTTGTCACATGATCTGGAGTTTGCTCACTGCTAGAAGCCATGGTTGGCTGTATCTTAGGAACTATAGACTGAGAGATCTTTGTTTGCTATCAATAGCTAAGGCCCCACGGTGGGCGCCAAATTTTGGGTGCTGGATTTTACCCGAGGTCCACAATCGAGAATTTGTAGGTTATAGGCACTAACGATCCTGCAAAATAAAGGTAGAATGAGCGGGGAATACTGCCCACCGGTATGGTGGGAGCCACAAGCACTCCGACGCTCAAGTCAATATGAAGACGTGTTGTAAATGATGGAAGAACAAGGTCGGAAGTTACCTTGACTTCTGTTGACTGCCGTGAGGGCGGTGGCTGGTGTTTAGGGAGTGAGAAGCTTAGAAAGCTCAAGTATGAGAGCTAAGACTTGAATGCCCTATATGTTGAGTTATATTTTCCATTTATAGGTTGAAAGAAGTCACTTTATAGCTGTAACATGAGCTGTACTTGTGATGGTGGGACCCACAACGTGCTGACATCTCTGGCGACGGGGCCCACAATGTGCTCAAGACTTCATCTTTCGGCGATGAAGAATATTATGTTTAGGAAAAGAGGATACAATAACAAATGTGATGTTTTCCGATAGGGACCACTTCGAAGGACCAAAAGGCTACCTGCAAGCTATAATTGGGCCTTATATATCCACATATTTGAAACGAAAAGATATTTTTACCCTTGGGCCCAAATTTGGCCCGTACACCAGTCATTGTTACATGTTCCCGATCATAGGATTATCAATGCAGGACATTGATAGATCTAGTTTAGATCGACATATGTTATGTCTGCTTCTTTATCAAAGGAATATAGCTGATCTCATAGCTACTAGTGAAAGTGTTCATTTAGTCTAACATATGGATCCTTGTTGGAGAACAAGTACATCGAACTGACCCGCTTGATAACCTATATGAAGTGTTATCCATATGTCTATGGGATTTCTCTTTGTAATGATAGTATGAATGATCCTTAGACTTGAGATCTCCATGGCATCTTGTATTTGGATCATATATGCTTTGACATTACACCTCCGTAGTCCATAGTGAGATTGCATATAGGGTAATAATTGGGCAATATGAAAATCGTACGAAGATAATGAGTGATCAATAAAGGATTCGCCACTCTGGATAACATAGAGTCGGTATCCCAAGAGGCGCGATTTGACATAAGTGATAATATAAGTCTATGGCGAGTTCTGAAAGGAGTTTCAGAAACTCTCTCTATATATAATCAGTTTAAGTCAATGTTCTAATAGCCATGATTTAATAGAGTAGATATTTTCCATACTCTAGAATCGTTGGCGGGATATGTATGAGGCGAAAGAATTGAATTATACGGTAATCGTATACGGAATAAGTTTCACTAAAGTTAATATTCTTTCTTAATTGGGGGTCATGATGCATTGCTAGATGCCGCTCTTGAACTTTCTTAATTGGGGGTCATGATGCATTGCTAGATGCCGCTCTTGATATATGGAAATTAGTTTCTTAATTAAGGAGTTAATTGATGATAAATTAATTAGATTAATTTATCGAAACTTATGAAGTCTATAACTATCTCCATTGCCAACATAAGAAATAACCTAATGGGCCACACACTTTAAAGTATTGAAGAGTTAATGATAAATTATGTAGATTTAAGTTTTAGGACTTAAATGTTAAGTTCTTAAACTTTGGAGTAAATTCGTAATTTTTGAAATTATGTATAAAAATTGAATTCTGAAAATTTTAGGACAAAGGTGCAAATCTGGAAATTAGAGGTTGTTTCGTAATTTCCAAAAGTACAGGGGTCATTTTATAATTTCCAAAAGTATAAGGGCTGAAATATAATTTAACAAAGTGTTTGTATTAAATTATAATTTCATATTTATAGTATTCTAATTTGATTAAAATTGATAAATTTTATTTAATTAATTTAATTAAATAAAATAGGATAATGGTTGTTTATTTAGGATGGATTAAAATTCATATTTTAATAGGATTATATCTTGTCATATTAATTCTAATTTAATTGGAATTAAAACAACTCAAATCAAAAGCCTATAAATTAACCCTTTTCCCATTAACTTGAAGAACAAAAAATTGAAGCAAAATTTGAAAAGTGATTCACGTGAGAGGAAAGAAATTTAAAAAGGAAAATTTTGATTTTTCATTAAGCAAAATTTCTTTTATTCCCAATATTCATAAACCTAAAACAAGTCTATTTTCTTAAGCTGGCACTAAAGAAAAGACACTTACATAATCTTGGATTTGAGAAATCCAAACTCCTTAACTCTCTGCTTTGCGTCGATATCGTTGGAGGCCAAACGTATGGGTGGCTCTGAAGAAATTATGGGAATGGTACGAAGATTACTTAAAGGTTTAGGTTATTTTTTTATGTTTCATAAATAAACATTATCATGATGCATGAAAATTAATTACGATATTGGATTGGAAATTTATGTTTAAAATTGAAAATTTTAATTTTCCGCCGCATATTGCGTTCTAGATTTCCAACAGTGGTATCAGTAGCCTAAATTAATTTGCATTATTTTTATATGATTTTATGTATATTGTTAAGATTATGTTTAAATTTATGGGGCATGATAATTTGAGACTAATTGAAATTTGATTTAATTGAGAATTAAATCTGATTAATAAAATTAAATATATATACACTTAGAGGTGGGCAAAAAAACTGACCGAACCGAACCAAACCGCAAACCGAACTGAATTTATGGTTTTTTTCCTAACGGTTCGGTTTTTGGTTCGGATTGGCCCACCCCAAACGGTTTACGGTTCGGTTCATGACCTAATCCGAACCGCACATGTTAAACCGAACCGAACCGTTATAATTAAAAATAATACTTTTTATAAAAAATTTGTATTTTTCTTTTAATTTTATTTTATTTTCTTTAATTAGTATGTTAATATTTTATTCTTAAATTTTTGTTAATATATTTATTTGTTAATACTTTTATTCTTCAATTTATTTGTTTTATGGTAGCATCATTATTCTTGAAAGTAAGATGTTGGATTTGTCTCTTAATTAGAATGATGGTAGCATCATTATTCGAGGTAATTTTTTAAAAATACAAGAATTAATTGTGCCTCATTTTTCAAACATTTATGGAGTGCATATGTTCCCTGGAGTCACAGCTTACACCCTAGCACTTCATACCATTTGTTGGATAGAGTAGTTTTTTTTTCACTTAAGTGGATGAAATTTTATTTTAAATATAATAATCCGTAAACCGAACCGAACCAATCCGTAAATCGCTGGTTAAAAAAATTTCAATCCGAACCAAACCGTTATTTAATGGTTTGGTTTGATAGGTAAAAAATCTGAACCGTAAAATATGGTTTGGTTCGGTTTTTAGCAAAAACCGAACCGCACCCACCCCTATATACACTGCACGGTTGTTCAAAATTGAGAACAACCCTTTGTTACTCTACTACCAGCAGCAGCAGATTCTGCTGCTGGTACAAGCATGTCGTCAGCGCGACGTCATGTGATGATGTCAGTGCGACATCATGTACAATAAGTACAGTCGCTGACGTCAGCATACCAGATGCTGACGTAAGTGGACGAAACCAAAAAAAAACTGATGATGTCAGCATGACATCAGCAGCCGTATTTGTAGTAAAGTTGGTTGCTGACGTCAGCATACATGATGCTGACATCAGCGACCGAATAGTATATTAAAAAAATTGAATTTTAAATAAATCTGATTTATATTAAAATTTAATTAAAGAATTTAATTTTATTTCAATTAATGTATCCTAATAGAATTAAAATTTATTAAGAGATAAAATTCTTATTGGATTATGAATTTATCTCTAAAATAAATTGAGTAACCTAATAAGATTATGATACAAATTAAATTTGAATGATTTCTAATTAGATTAAAAATCTAGAATTCAAATTTAAATAGGATACATTTAATCTCAAATAAAGGAAATTGTTTCCTATTAGAATAATGATTCTAATTATACAATTTTAATAAGATTAAAATTATATTCTAATAAGATTAGGATAAAATATTTAAGTCCCATAAATAACTAAACATAATAAAATAATATCATAAATTTATCTAATAAGATTGGATAATAAAATATTATGAATATTTTAAAGAAATTGTGATGAACTAAAATACATTAGATGTATAAATAAGAGACCTAATTTAAATAGACTTGGAATTTAACTGTTTGTTTGATTGATGTATGTCAAGCTGGTTCTGTCAAAAGGGCGATAAGAGCCTAAGAAGTTTGGGTTTTAAGTGGGACCGCTGTGACCCCTCTATTCTTCTGGGAACCTAACTGGTGCATTCTTTCATTCAAAATGCTTTATTCTAAAGTTTAAAATAAATTAAAACTAAAATCCCTCCGAATAATTTAAGTCTATAACATTGCCTTTCAATATTATAATCAAAACCAGAACTCTTTGTTATTCTTGATTACTTGGTCCTCGTCAAGATCAAGTTTAACATCGAATATCTTTAGATTATAAATAATGGTTTGACTTAAATAAAATATTTGATGAGTTGACCCTCGTCATGATCCTTTACTTTGGAGGCAAAGGTTAAGTTTCATATAAGATATTGACAAGAGTTGTCATGATATGAGTTGTCAACTTAACGATCTTTGAGTTACATGAGATTTAATTGGTAACAAGTACCTGATGAGTGATAAATGTATCACTATTTCCCACTCATTTAACTTAATTTTTTGTATAGTTTCTTGAGTTTTGTGAATATTTTGATGTGTTTTATGTTATTTTGTAGATAAATAAAGTTTCAGGACATTCTGGAGGTGATTTGGAGCAAAACTGTGAAAATTGGCAAAAAATGGCATTTTTGTAATTTTTCGCGTCGCGACGCCCAAACCCTTGGCGTCGCGATGCCTAACGTGCACCGGAGGCTGCTAACGTGCGTCGGGTCCACAGGTCAGAGTTTGAGAAGTTTTACTTTTGCTAACGTGGACCGTGCCACGTGTCATCATCCCAAGCGATCTGCTAACGTGTGCAGCATGCCACGTGTCAAAAATTTAACGAGCCGACTTCAGCCAGCCGCCTTGCCACGTGTCAAAAATTCAACGAGCCGAAATTTTTCAGCCGCCCTGCCACGTGTCCGGTGAGATGCCAAGCAACCAATAAGGTCGTGCCACATCATCGCGTAGCGACGTCAAAGCCCTTGGCGTCGCGACGCCCAAGGTCTACCGGGGCCTATAAATTCAGTTTCAAATTTCAGTTTCAAATGTATATTTTCCTTGAAATCCTCTGATGTAAATAGAGAGTTTTCTTCTTAGTTTCTTTAAATTTCAGTTTTATAGTTAATTTTAATTAAGTTCTGAAATAGTAATAGTAATTCTATTTTTTTGAATAGTAATTTTATTTTTACTTTTTACCGTTTTACTATGCGAGGGTAACTTCTCCATGCTAAGGTGAAAAGGTAATTCTTTTACTATTGTTATTTAGATTAATCTCCCTAAAATATAATATATAAACTATTTAAAACCTGACTAAATGAGGATACCGCCATACTGGTCGGTTGGTTATTCAATTTAATCTGGTTAAACCTGACTTAATGAGGATACTGCCATACTGGTCGGTTGGTTTAATTATTGTTCCGCCTTTATGGCTGGTTTATTTTTATTCCGCCTTTATGGCTGGTTTAATAACAAATATTATCGCCTTAATGGCTGATTGATCTTAATTTGACTTAATCAGGTTACCGCCTATATGGCTGGTTGGCAAAATTATCACAAGAATATATATTATATTATGGGAGATATCTAAATAGTAAATAGTAGAAGTTAATTCCTTTTACCTTAGCATTTTATTTATTTTTCTGCATTTACTTTTTAGTAATTTTTATGTCTTTTTTACTTGTCATAACTATGTGTTATAACTAAGTTAGTTTTCTAGGTTGTGATAAAATGTAATATCACCGGTTTATAAGAGGTTATTTTATAGTTTGGATAATTTAAAGGTTTACTTATTAAGTCTTAAGCTTAATGCTTCTTGTTGTCTGATCACCAATAAGATTGATATGGTAAATCTAAAATGAACTAGACATATGGATTTTAGGTTTCAACCTTAGACTTAATAGCCCACGATCTTCTTTGAGGATAGATAACACTTTAATAGATTTCCTTACAGGATAGACATATACCTGTCAGGCGGGGGTAGCCATAATTGGAACTTAAACTTAATGAATCAAGATAATTTAATTGACATAGACATATGATTCAATTGGATTAAACTGGGTATTTGTGTCTGACCATCGACAGATGCTTTCACATAAATTCGTGTTCCAGGTTAATAATCTGATTTATTACTCAAACATAAAATAATCACTTCATCTTTTAAAAAGATATTAGAATGATTCACAACCCTAGATTCTTTGTGTCTTTTGTTATTTTCCTTAGTATTTTCTTTTAAGTCTGTTTTTATTTAATTTTGCAAAACCACATTCAACCAATCAAAAGCAATCAATTATATTCTCCCTATAATTAGATATTTGTAAATAAATAGTATCAACAATTAATAACAATAGTAGGAATTAAGTCCTCGTGGGGTCGATATTTTTATAATACTTGAACGATACGTGCGCTTGCGTTATACGTGTGTGTTTACGCCGGTCAAGTTTTTGTCGCCGTTGCCGGGGACTTATTTTTCTTGAGTTATTAATTTTGAAGCTATCTAATTTTCTTATATCTAATTTTCTTTATTTTTATCTGTAATTTTTATTTCTTTCTTTTTTTTTCAGGTAATTGAAAAATGGAACATTATTGGGAGAGTGAAAGATTACAAGCTTTACTAGAAGATACACCCCAAATACGGGAGCAACAGTCCGGTTTTCTGAGGCCTGTTGTCCAGCCCAACAGTTATCACTGGATGTCAGTGTTGGACAATTATGACCCATAGCGTCACTATTTGTACATATCATTGTGTTGTTGTATAAATTAACTATGTGACAAAGGAGATTGCATTCTTATCATTTATGATTAGATCACCTAGATGTATAAATGATGAGAGGTCCCTATGATTTGTTCCTGGACGGAGAATGATATGAGACAGTATCAGTCCACGAAGGATAAATCATTAAATATCCCTAGTCAGAGTATTATCGAGATTGGACATCGATAAATACGTAAAAGACTAGTATTACACTTGTTCGCGTTTGTGAGGGCACAACGACATAGTTATCATATATTTGGGTATATGATACTCATGCAAGTGTAATAGGAGGTTGTGTTTCACCGATGGTACGGGAAACAGCTTTGCTCTGGATAGACCCCCTCGGAATTCCATTGGTAGTATGACTATGTGTCTATGGAAGTCCGAAATCAGGGTAGGTGTATTTGGTCTTAACCTGAGATTTGCACCGCTAATACTTGCGAAAATCAATATACTTTGGTTGAGGTCGTCCAGGGCTTTAACCGGTTCTGTGTACGCCAATGCTGGGTATATTGAGAATCGTAGTGTGTTGGGTGTGATGTCAAGACGGAAGTGTCAGTCCAGTCATATGAAGATGATGGTCACGTAGGATACGGTACTGGTTCTCTTAAGTACTGCAGTCATCGGGATAATATGACTAGGTCATAGTTATCCGATATAGAGACTAGTTACCAGACATCCGACATATGCTTCGTACGGGGCAGACACAATTCCAGCCTTAGTCCTAGCACGTGATCATTCGATACTGGATCGAAATACGCAATACCACGTATACTACGCCTGATATAGATCGCTTATTCCTGTAAGCATGTTTCTGGAGAATTGGGTAGGCATGACGCTTTGTTAGAAGCCAACCTTGTCTTGTGAATCGGTGTAAACGTAGTACTAGATACTTACGTGTTTGGATAGTCCGACGACCCGATTTACTGCCAACATATCCGGAGATCTCATGGGTCGCTTCTCAAAGATTCACCGATGACGTATGACTCGCACTTTAGTTAATCTGGGATTAATTTAATGAGAGAGAAAATTAATCTGGGATTAATTGCGGATATATTTTATCTGGGATAAAATATCAATTAAAGAGAGAGAATGATTAATTTGGAATTAATCGGTAAAATAATATATTTGATATATTATACGAAATTGGATTTCGACGCGGAATTAAAATTAGATTTTAATTCGGGCGAACGAATTAATTTAGAATTAATTCATTAGCGACGTGAATAGTGATTTTGCTAGGCGTAATCATTTGATTACGACGCAACGGAAAATTCATTAATTTGGAATAAGAGAACCCGAGCCCGAGATTATTTGCGATCGCATTCGCATTTCGAATTCGAGTGCGGCACGCAAGTCAAATCAAGCGTCAAACGCTAGTCGCATCAAGCGTCAAATCGCTAGTCGCATCAAGCGTCAAATCACATGTCACTTTGAGTGATGTGACATTTGATTGATTGATGTAAGTTGATGTGAGATGATTGAAAGGCATTAAATTCTTGCTTTTTGAAATTAAAAATTGGTAAATGGTTTATTAATTTTGGAAATTATAAAACCCATTTACATTTTTTTTATTTCTCTCTCTCTCCTTTTTCGGTCTTCACCATTTTGGAGCCAAAAGTTTCTCTTCTTCTCTCTCGGTCTTGGACTGATCGTCTCCTCTGTTTTCTGGGTTTGACTGAGCAAATAAAAGGAGAAGCAAATGATTTTGTTGTAAGATCCAAGTGCTAGCACACTCTAGGAGGCATACCAAGGTGTTAGGGCAGTGTATGCGTGAGCAAGGAATCACCTTGTGAAGCTTGGAGCTTGGAGCTTCCATGGAGGATCACCCATGGCCGTTTCTTGGAGGAGGAAGACAAGCCACTGCCGTGCAGTCCACCAACGAGCAGCCCACTGCCGAGCATGGAGAGGGCAGTACATTTTTCATCTCCAACCGCATACAACCGATCAATGTGAGTTTTTCCGCACCTCCTATGATTGTATTCATACTTGTTTCATGCTTGATTTATGATCTTGGGAAGCTTAGAGCAAACCAACAATGGTATCTTGAGCCTTTGAAAGCATGAAATTGATTTTAGGGTTGAAATTGGGCAAAACGAATTTGGGCATGATTTAATGAAATTAGATGAATTAGTATGCTTAAATGTTGTTGAATTGATGATTGATTGGATCAATTTGATGAAAACGTGTTTGGAACAATTTTCCCCAATTTGCTTGTGTTGGCCGAAAATGATAACCCTAAATTGTCTTGGAATTTTGATTTTTTGATTCATTGGATGAGTTAGAATCATGTTAGGGATGTTGATTTAATGTTTAATTGGTTCAATTGGATTGGATTTGAAATTGGATATAAAATCCTCCTTGGCCGAGACTTTATGCATGAATAATTGGGTTTGATTTTGATCAAAATGTGTTGGATATGTTTTGTTAATGATAAGCATGATTAATTGTACAAATTTGGTGTTTTGGAAATATTGATTTGGGTAATTAATAATGAAATACACTTTGGTTAATTAGAATGTGAAATTTGGAATTTTGTATTTTAATTAATTGGGCTTAAAATTGGATTTGGGCTTATTAAGTTGTTATTGGGTTTATTGGGCTTTGTTGTACAAAGTTGGGTTTAGGCAAAATTGGTTGGATCCAATTAGGCCTAAAACCGCTTCCATAAAGCCCAAATGCGACTTAGTGAACCTTTAAAGTTTAATTGGGCCTAATGGGCCAAGATTGATTTCTGGGCTTATGGGGTAACTCCCGGATTGGATTTTGGTTACCGGTTTGACCCGAGTTGACCAAAAGTCCATGCCTTAAGAAATTAATTAAAAGCCCATTGGACTTTAATTAAATTGACGTTGGACGTTAATCGGGCTTTGAGACCCGTTGCGATTAAATTTAGAATTTAAGTCGTAAAAGTTCATTATTAAAGTGTAGTATTTAATTTGGAATTAAATAGTGAATTAGAATTAAATGCGTATTAAATTGGATTTAATTATGTGATTTAATTTAATTCGAGAATTCATACTTTGAGTACTTATTCGTAAAACGAGTTTGACTCGAACAAAAATCAAATCTTTGTTTGAACATTGGATGATCACTAATTATCAGATTAATTAATTTGATTAGATTGATTGATAACATGCTTGTGTGAATACATGGTTGTGATGCTTGAATAATGTATATCAGATGGATATTAGATGGGTGGGGCAATTTTAGAAATTGTAATAAATTTGATTTATTAATTGGACCTGCGTGTCCAGCCTTATTACCTCCTATTCTTTGTATTCTCTTCTCACCTATTCCCCTTAATGTAAATGAGGTTTCTTTAGAAGTGTAGTGTAACGGGTAGAAGTGATACTTGTGCTAGCGGAAGAGAGAAAGAGAGATTTGATCTAGGATCAATGTAAAGTATCCATCCGCATATCATTATTATTTTTCATATGCGCTCTATTATGTGTTTAGAATGCATCTTTAATGGTGTATGCTGATGAGACCTTAACAAAGATAATAAATTGTTGCCAATTTGCACGCGAAAAACCCTCGTTCAATATTAAGCGTTTTTCCTTCCATTGAGTGATTCTTACTCAGGATCTAAGACGACATTGGTTTGTTGGCCAAAATCAAGGCCTTTGTCTGTCGATGATGTGTTTGAATCACGAAGGCTTTGTTCCATATCAGTGTCTTGTCCAAGTTGTGGTTTGTTGGCCAAAGTCAAGACCACTTCTTGTCCATCGACATTGATTATGAAGCTTTCCATGGTCAATGGGTCGCGCTTGACTGGGATCACTAAGTTTGTTGTGCCAAAGCCAAGGCTTAGTTGATTCAGAGGAAAAATGTTAGGTAATACATTGGATGTATTGGCATATATAAGATATATGTTTCGGACTTGGATGTCCCCCTACCAGATCTAGGAATTGGATTGGATCCAATTGATCTTAGAGATCTACCTAGTTAATTATCATACAATTTGTTGGCCAAAGTCAAGATTATGTGATATTTAACGGGATCCTAGCCCACTAGGAAACGCGATTTCCTGAGTACTCGACAGAGGGTTAGAGGCTCGTCGAAAAATAGTGGGAGGCAAGAATTGAATTTGCAATATTCGTTCAATTACTCGCCATACGCGCTCAAACAATATCATTCGTCAAATAAATTAAATGTTAGTTGGACTAATATTTAAATTGTTATTTTAATAAAGCAGTTGGACTGTATTATAGTTGATTATATAATAGGATTATAGTAATCAATATATTTGAATTAATTAATTTCAATTTACAGTTGATTTTATAATTGGATTATAGTAATCAATGTAATTGAGGTTAATTAATTTAAATTATATTTGATTGTATAGTTGGACTATAATAATCATTATAATATATAGTACCATAAATCGTTGATTAAATAGTTGGACTATTAGAATCAAGATATAATTGAAAGATTAGTGTTTAAAACATAATCCTGGGTGAAAATGTATTTAAACGACTTTAATTTTCAAATTGGGAATAAATTTCAGGATGGTCCTGGAAAAATAATAAGTTATTTTATTTGATAATATATATATTAAGCCTAAGCCCGGAGTTAAGCAATTAGTAGAGCATAATCTTTGGAAGATTTATGTAATGATAACTTAAGTGCTTAATCCATTAAGCTTGTCGCAGTAGACTCCTTAATTTCTGAATCAGAACTAAGGATTAGATCCTTAAAAGTATGATGACGAAATAGAAGGATATTCATAAATCTATGTTTAGATTTTAGAAAAACTAGATTGCAATAAATAATTCTTGGAGAATTAATGGCAATTCTCAAGGAGAAAAGTCAAAGTTTGCAATTAGGCAAGTAGCGCTAGTCGCACCTTACTTTGATATTCTAGAAACCCGAGGCTTGGCCAAAGGCTACTGGAATGTGGAAAAGGGCAAAGGAAAAATCATTATAATCTTCTAGGAAGATAAAAGGACATATCCCAAGAAGGAATTGAAGACGAGCAAGGCTCTGACTTCAAATATGTTCACTACTAGTATTAAAATTAGATTTTAGATACTTAGTGTGATACATAAAATATGTACTGATGTTCAGAATCTGCTATGAGCAGGATACTGACTTCTATTGAGATTAATCTGCGAATGTAAAACGGGACGAAAATCATTGTTTTAACCGTAGATACCTAAGTTTAGGAACTACCCCTTGGGTGTGTACCTAAATTAGGAAACTGTTATAATGTAACTAGTTTGACTAGAAACATTATCTTTATATCAGTGTTTAACCCGCTGCGGGTGAACCTTTATATTTTAGAACACTAAAGTGTTTCATCATATAAGATGATATTAAGATAAACACATTAGATGTGAATAACATTATTTATATTTTGAATATAAATAAAATCTCAAACATATAACATGACGAACAAATAGCTCAACTGATTTGATCAGTTGAAACTTAAAACGTGGCAATGTTGTCTGGGACACATTAAACAAGACTCGTATATCCGCACTTTTGAAGAGTGGGTACTAGGACTGATTTGATTCCAATCAAATAAAGTCTACGAATCTAGTTTATTGGGCAATGTGCCTATAACACATTTACTTAGTAAAAGTGTTAATGCCACCAATCTGTTAGCCCTAGTTCATAGTGAAGCAAGTGGGCCCATGTTCGTGACCTTTACGGATGTGGCATCGCGTTATGGTTATGTGTTTCTTTTGAAACACAAATCGGAAACTTTAAGTTTCGACACGAAATAGACAAACAGATCAGCTAAAGTATTAAACCGTCACGGTTATACCGTAATGGAAAATACTTAAGCAATAAGTTTCTAATGTACTTGAAAGAGTATAGTATTCTTTCAATGAGGACTCCTCCCGGAACACGTCATTTTGACGGTGTGTCCAAACCGAGTAACCGAATTTTGTTAGACATGATAAGGTTAATCAATAGTCGCTCTGAGCTACCATTTCCTTCAACGGATAAGTATAAACAATGCATAACTTATTTAGAATAAGGTTCCATTATAATCTGTTTGACAGATTTCATATTAGATATGAACGGGATAGAAACCGGGTTTCTCATTCCTACAAATTTGGGTATGATAGGCATATGTTTGGATGATACCAAACTAAAACCCAAATTGGATAAGTGCCAATTGTAGGGTATCCTAGGGATACCATAAGTATTGTACTTATACAACTCATTAGAGAACAATTAGATTGTTGCTCACCATGCGGTTTTCCTAAGAGGAATACCGATATGCAGTGGTAAGTGGGAGGATAGTAAAACTCGATGAAAATCGGAGTAATACTATTCAAGGCACCTATTCCTTAATGGAACATAAATAGTTCATCAATGATGAAACTATACTATTAATCTTCTAATACACAAGAACCGCGTATGTCGGAGAGATTCAGAAAACAACCTGGGGTATGGGTTTCTGATCTCACCTCATAAAGATGTCTATCTTATTGAGGTATACCAATTGACTACGTATGAGGAAGTGATACAAGGTATCGACTCCCGATTATGACAAAGTGTCATGAGTCCGAAATGGATTCCATGTATATCAACAAGTTTGGACACTAGTTGATGTACCGCAAGGCATTGTGCCTATTGGTACTTATAAGTCTTCAAGAAAGACATACATGGATGGAACAAACCAACGTATAAGCTAGGCTTTTAGCGGAAAGGTATCGTTATCAACATTGTGTTGATTACGATTCAACCTTTTACCTGTTGCCACGGTAAATCCATTTGGATAATGCTTGCTAAAGCTGCATGTTTCATTTATGAAATATGACAGCTTTACGGAAAATCGCTTTCCTGAAAAGGAAACCTTTTGGAGGATGTTTAAACATCCTGTCGGTTTTGTAGTAACAACTAGCAAACAAGGTTTGCAGGTTAATCGATCCATGTTTGGATTGAAGCAAGCATAGGTTCTTGGAATTATCGTTTTGATGTAATCATAAAAGATTATGATTTAATTCAAAACGAAATGATTCTTGTGTATAAAAGAAGGTTAGTGGGAGCGCACTGACAGTGGTGTCCTATAAAATAATGATAATATGTCATTTCTTGGAAATGATATTCCCATAATAATAATCGGTGAAAGCTTGGCTTTCGAGTAAACTCTCCGAGAATCATACATTGAAAAATGTACGCGACCTGGTGTCTCATACGCTTTGAGCATATGAAGTCACAAGCAGGCCAATCCAAGTGATAGTCACTGGATTGATGTTAAGAACATCCATTAGTTTCTTAGAGAACTAATGATACATTCTTATACTATGGAGAAGGAGAACTTGAAGTGACTGGGATCACTGTAGAAAGTTTCCTAAACCGATAAGACCACTAAAAGTCACAAACGGTACAATACAGTTTGATTCACGGTACAGTGAGCTGGAAATCTTCCAAGCAAGATACTGTTACGGTATAAACAACAAATGCGGGTTATTGCTGCAGCTAAAGCGGCAATAGAAGCCGTCTGGGTCGATAAACAAATCTAATTAGATTAGATATAATTTTGTTAGCAGCTGAGCTAGGCTCGAGCACAGCTAAAGAATTAATGGTCTCATCAACGATCTAGATACATACTTCGATTCGTTCGGATCATACATCGTGGCGATGTGATGATCGAATAAATCGCATCAGATGATAGTCATGAAATCCACTGACGAAAGTATTTTTCAGCAGTTTGAGCCAACCGTACATAGTTCGGGTGTTAAGCACTCGAGTGACTGGCTATAGGCCAAGTGGGAGATTGTTGGACAATTATGACCCATAGCGTCACTATTTGTACATATCATTGTGTTGTTGTACAAATTAACTATGTGACAAAGGAGATTGCACTCTTATCATTTGTGATTAGATCACCTAGATGTATAAATGATGAGAGGTCCCTATGATTTGTTCCTGGACGGAGAATGATATGAGACAGTATCAGTCCACGAAGCCTCCGTCCACGAAGGATAAATCATTAAATATCCCTAGTCAGAGTATTATCGAGATTGGACATCGATAAATACGTAAAAGACTAGTATTACACTTGTGCGCGTTTGTGAGGGCACAACGGCATAGTTATCATATATTTGGGAATATGATACTGATGCAAGTGTAATAGGAGGTTGTGTTTCACCGATGGTACGGGAAACAGCTTCGCTCTGGATAGACCCCCTCAGAATTCCATTGGTAGTATGACTATGTGTCTATGGAAGTCCGAAATCAGGGTAGGTGTATTTGGTCTTAACCTGAGACTTGCACCGCTAATACTTGCGACAATCAATATACTTTGGTTGAGGTCGTCCAGGGCTTTAACCGTTCTGTGTACGCCAATGCTGGGTATATTGAGAATCGTAGTGTGGTTGGGTGTGATGTCAAGACGGAAGTGTCACTCCAGTCATATGGAGATGATGGTCACGTAGGATACGGTACTGGTTCTCTTAAGTACTGCAGTCATCGGGATAATATGACTAGGTCATAGTTATCCGATATAGAGACTAGTTACCAGACATCCGACATATGCTTCGTACCGGGCAGACACAATTCCAGCCCTAGGCCTAGCACGTGATCATTCGATACTGGATCAAATACTACATACACCATATACTACGCTTGATGATAGACGTTCCTGTAAGCATGTTCTGGAGAATTGGGTAGGCATGGCGCTTTGCTAGAAGCCAACCTTGTCTTGTGAATCGGTGTAAACGTAGTACTAGGTACTTACGTGTTTGGATAGTCCGACGACCCGATTTACTGCCAACATATCCGGAGATCTCATGGGTCGCTTCCCGAAGATTCACCGATGACGTATGACTCGCACTTTAGTTAATCTGGGATTAATTTAATGAGAGAGAAAATTAATCCGGATTAATTGCGGAGATATTTTATCTGGGATAAAATATCAATTAAAGTGAGAGAACGATTAATTTGGAATTAATCGGTAAAATAATATATTTGATATATTATACGAAATTGGATTTCGACGCGGAATTAAAATTAGATTTTAATTCGGGCGAACGAATTAATTTAGAATTAATTCGTTAGCGACGTGAATAATGATTTCGCTAGGCGTAATCATTTAATTACGACGCAACGGAAAATTCGTTAATTTGGAATTAGAGAACCCGAGCCCGAGATTATTTGCGAGCGCATTCGCATTTCGAATTCGAGTGCGGCACGCAAGTCAAATCAAGCATCAATTCGCTAGTCGCATCAAGCGTCAAATCACATGTCACTTTGAGTGATGTGACATTTGATTGATTGATGTGAGGTGATTGAAAGGCATTAAATGCTTGCTTTTTGAAATTAAAAATTGGTAAATGGTTTATTAATTTTGGAAATTATAAAACCCATTTACATTTTTTATTTCTCTCTCTCTCATTTTTCGGTCTTCACCATTTGGAGCCAAAAGTTTCTCTTCTTCTCTCTCGGTCTTGGACCGATCTTCTCCTCTGTTTCTGGTTTTGACCGAGCAAATAAAAGGAGAAGCAAATGATTTTGTTGCAAGATCCAAGTGCTAGCACACTCTAGGAGGCATACCAAGGTGTTAGGGCAGTGTATGCGTGAGCAAGGAATCACCTTGTGAAGCTTGGAGCTTGGAGCGTCCATGGAGGATCACCCATGGCCGTTTCTTGGAGGAGGAAGATAAGCCACTGCCATGCAGTCCACCACCGAGCAGTCCACCACCGAGCATGGAGAGGGCAATACGTTTTTCATCTCCAACCGCATCTAACCGATCAATGTGAGTTTTTTCGCACCTCATATGATTGTATTCATACTTGTTTCATGCTTGATTTATGATCTTGGGAAGCTTAGAGCAAACCAAGAGTCAGAATTAAGCAATTCTACATTTTCTTCCAGAACTGCTCCGGATCTAATTGACCAACTCTTAGCCTATGAACCACAAGTTGACCCTGTCATTGCAAAGATAAATTGGTCCGAGGACGATCGTGGTACGAGGCATCATGTTAATCTGGATCTTAACCTTTAATTTCTTATAGAATTTCAGCTAACCAGGTATTATCTTCTAAACTCTTCTTCTACTATTTAGGGAGTATGTGATGGTTTGGTGTCTTCATTCACTCACTACCTTTCTATAAGGAAAAGTTGTGAAGGCACCTAGATAATCATTCACCCGTAGCTCATTGTGATAGACTAATGTGGAGGACTCGTTGTTTATTCCTGACACCAAGCGATAAGAGCCTAAGAGGCTTGGGTACTTAAGAGAGCCTCGCTCCACCCTCCCTTTGGGGAATCTACAACGGGAAATCTACCTTGTTTTTAGTTTGTGTGTTATTTTTATTTTTAGTCCAAAATTTTTCGAAAAATACAAAAAAAATTGAAAATTTTTCAAAAAATACAAAAATATTTTGCATTTTTATTTGACTAATCAAGGTGAAATTGGTAAGAAATAGCTGTGTAAGGAATTCTCACTCCTGATACGTTATTTCAAACCCATATTTAAAACAAGTTAATTTTTGTTTATTTCCTTTTGAATTATTTAATTGTAAAATTCTCCATAAAACTGACTAAAATAGATCTTCACATGTTCAGTTGACAGGTATTATCAACATACATAGTAACATACAAACATGAGCTAAAAATTGAAAAGTTTGTAATATTCAGTGCTCTAGTTTAATTGGAGGAAGCATCTCAAAATGTGATGGAATAAAAAAAAAATCTGAGATCCGAGTTATTAAGTCTGTAAGGGTGTTTTAACACCTAGTGCCCTAAAACCAACTGGTTTGGGAGTCACTGGCCCAAAGCTCGCTACATGGATCAAAAAGATGACAGAATATATATATATATATTATATATATATCTGAAGTCTGAGTAATTAAGTCTGTAGGGGTGTGTTAACACCTGGTGCCCTAAAGCCAACTGGTTTGGGAGCCACCGACCCAACATTCGCTACATATGGAAGATATTATATATAAATAAAAAATAGAGAAAAATCAAAGAAAACATCAGAAAAATCAGAAAATTTATTCCATACTACAAAAAGGTGTGAATTCTGATAAAACTTTAGGACAAAAATATTACTCTCTTATCAACTATACTTATGAATATTGTGGGAAAAAAATGAGTTGATTAATATTTTGTTGGCTGTGTATATGGAGAATGGTAAATATAATCGGAGAATTTACTTATTCATTAATTTAGAATGAAACAAAACAACTAGTAACTTGGAGTAGAAGTTTCACCTAATTAGTCACTAACTTCTTTATTCTCTTTTCGCTTGTCTTTTTGCTTTTGTGTGCATTAGTTTTACTTTCTTTTTACTTTTATAAAATGTTTGGGGGTATCATTGCTGTAAACCCTCACGAGACTACAACTCGTCCACTAGGGACACCTAGGGGTTTAAAGGCTTGTTGTATATGTTAAATGCAACTGTGATCCCTATGAAAGTGGCTTAAATTTTATTATGTTATTTTATTTTGCTCGAGGACTAGCAAAATGTTAGGTTTGGGGGTGTGATGAGTGATAAATGTATCACTATTTCCCACTCATTTAACTTAATTTTTGTATAGTTTCTTGAGTTTTGTGAATATTTTGATGTGTTTTGTGTTATTTTGTAGATAAATAAAGTTTCAGGACATTCTGGAGGTGATTTGGAGCAAAACTGTGAAAATTGGCAAAAAATGGCATTTTTGTAATTTTTCGCGTCGCGACGCCCAAACCCTTGGCGTCGCGACGCCTAACGTGCACCGAAGGCTGCTAACGTGCGCCGGGTCCACAGGTCAGAGTTTGAGAAGTTTGACTTTGCTAACGTGCGACGTGCCACGTGTCATCATCCCAAGCGATCTGCTAACGTGCGCAGCATGCCACGTGTCAAAAATTTAACGAGCCGACTTCAGCCAGCCGCCTTGCCACGTGTCAAAAATTCAACGAGCCGAAATTTTTCAGCCGCCTTGCCACGTGTCCTGTGAGATGCCAAGCAACCAATAAGGTCGTGCCACGTCATCGCGTCGCGACGCCAAAGCCCTTGGCGTCGCGACGCCCAAGGTCTACCGGGGCCTATAAATTCAGCTTCAAATTTCAGTTTCAAATTTACCTTTTCCTTGAAATCCTCTGATGTAAATAGGGAGTTTTCTTCTTAGTTTCTTTTAATTTCAGTTTTGTAGTTAATTTTAATTAAGTTCTGAAATAGTGATAGTAATTCTATTTTTTTGAATAGTAATTTTATTTTTACTTTTTACTGTTTTAGTATGCGAGGGTAAATTCTCCATGCTAAGGTGAAAAGGTAATTCTTTTACTATTTCTATTTAGATTAATCTCCCTAAAATATAATATATAAACTATTTAAAACCTGACTAAATGAGGATACCGCCATACTGGTCGGTTGGTTTAATTATTGTTCCGCCTTTATGGCTGGTTTATTTTTGTTCCGCCTTTATGGCTGGTTTAATAACAATATTACCGCCTTAATGGCTGGTTGATCTTAATTTGACTTAATCAGGTTACCCCGCCTATATGGCTGGTTGCAAAATTATCACAAGAATATATATTATATTATGGGATATATCTAAATAGTAAATAATAGAAGTTAATTTCCTTTTACCTTAGCATTTTATTTATTTTTCTGCATTTACTTTTTAGTAATTTTTATGTCTTTTTTACTTGTCATAACTATGTGTTATAACTAAGTTAGTTTTCTAGGTTGTGATAAAATCTAATATCACCGGTTTATAAGAGGTTATTTTATAGTTTGGATAATTTAAAGGTTTACTTATTAAGTTTTAAGCTTAATGCTTCTTGTTGTCTGATCACCAATAAGATTGATATGGTAAATCTAAAATGAACTAGACATAGGGAATTTAGGTTTCAGCCTTAAATTAATAGCCCACGATCTTTTTTGTGGATAGATAACCCATTAATAGATTTCCTTACAGGATAGAATATACCTGTCGGGCGGGGGTAGCCATAATTGGAACTTAAACTTAATGAATCAAGATAATTTAATTGACATAGACATATGATTCAATTGGATTAAACTGGGTATTTGTGTCTGACCATCAACATATGCTTTCACATAAATTCGTGTTCCAGGTTAGTAATCTGATTTATTACACAAACATAAAATAATCACTTCATCTTTTAAAAAGATATTAGAATGATTCACAACCCTAGATTCTTTGTGTCTTTTGTTATTTTCCTTAGTATTTTCTTTTAAGTCTGTTTTTTTTTTATTTGCAAAACCACATTCAACCAATCAAAAGCAATCAATTCTATTCTCCCTATAATTAGATATTTGTAAATAAATAGTATCAACAATTAACAACAATAGTAGGAATTAAGTCCTCGTGGGATCGATATTTTTATACTACTTGAATGATACGTGCGCTTGCGTTATACGTGTGTGTTTACGCCGGTCAGTACCTACCCAATTGAACTTAAATAAAGTGATTAACCTCGTTGTCATTTTATTTTAAGTAAAATGGGATCTTAGCCCACAATAATTTTGTCACTAAGAGGGTTGACAAAATTCAAATAAAATAGTGGGAGTAACCACTAGATTAAAAGTCGAAATATCTTATGGTTTATATCAATGCAATAAATCTAATAAAATTCTCTATTCTTCATATAGGTTTCCAAACACAACATGAGTAACAATATCTCCCTCCGAAGCATACTAGATGCAAATAAGTTGACTGGACCTAACTTCGCGGATTGGTACCGCAACCTAAGAATTGTTCTTAGGCAAGAAAAGAAGGTTTATGTCATAGAACATAGTGTTCCACCAGAACCTGCCGAATATGCAACACAAGAGGAATATAATGCTTGGTTGAAGCATTATGATGATAATGAGCAGGCAGTATGTGTGATATTGGGCTCAATGTCATCAAAATTACAAAAGCAACATGGGTTTATGGATGCGAGCACAATTATAACACATCTCAATGAGTTGTTTGATGCATCCGCTTGCACTGAAAGATATGAGATATCTAAGACTCTGTTTCGATCCATGATGAAAGATGGTTCTTCAGTTAATGACCATATGCTAATATGATTAGCTACATTGAAAATTTAGTTGATTTTGGTTTTATCATGGACCATGGCTTATATATTGATATTGTATTGCAATCACTACCAGAGTCTTTCTCTCAGCTCATTTTGAATTTTCATATGAACAAGTTGGATGCTACACTTCCTGAATTGCTTACTATGTTAGACTTGCTGAGAAGAGAAAGACCAAAATCACAGAAAGGTTCTGTAATGCTAATGAGTGGTTCCATAAAGTTTAAGAAACGCCCTAAGAAAGGTTCAAAGGGTAAGAGCCAAAAGGCCAACACTCACAAATCCACTTGTGGTGTGACTAAGAAGAAAGATTATAAGTGTGGTTTATACCTACTTATTCTTGCATTCTTAGCTTACTATTTTGTTAGATTTCGTATAATTAATGTATTTTATAGTTTATTTTATGTTTTATTTGTAGGAAGCATTTATACATGAATCTTGGGACATTTATATGTGTTTTGGAACTATACGGATGCATCAGAAGCATGGGGAAGAGCAGAAGAAGAAACATGGAAATACACATCCAAAAATTATGCCACGCGTGTGGCGCCAAAGCCCCCAAGACCAGCGTGCGGCACCCCGCACGCACTAAAAATATGATTTTTAGGGTTTTAAGATGCCCAATGACTCCAAGGCTCTATTATAAATAGATTAGTTCGTACAAACTCAAAAGGGGAGGCTAATACACAGCACAAAACACCAAAATACATATTTTAGAGAGATCCAATGAGGAGGATTGAAGAGCGACAAGAGGAGACGAATACGGTGACGTCCGAAGAGGAAGAGATTCAATTCGGGTTTTATCTTCTTGTTTCTTTCTTAGAACCCTAATGATTTCCATTAGATTCATGACTTGTTTCCATTATTTTTATCTATTGTCATGAACTAAACTCCTTAATTCTGGAGAATGATGTAATTGATTCTTGAACCTTTGTATTGTTTGTCAATTTTGTTATGAAGTTTTATTAAGTTTATTTATATTCTTTTGAGTTTAATGCTTCTGGGTTGCTGGCCACAATTAGGATGATGAATGTTTAGAATCTATCACTCGAGAGAGGGGATTTTGAATAGATCTAGAGAATATAACCTAGGAGTTTTATAGAGTTCGAGAGAATATATAAGTTCCTTTGAAGTCGTTAATATAGAATCACAAAGCGTAACGAGTTGTTAACTACTATATTTTTATAGAGATATCAAAGTCTATAGTTGATGATATTTTCACTGATACTCGAGAGAGGGTGGGATATTTTCGGAATCTGGACTTATCAACAATATAACTAAACACGGATTAATTGGCATGACAAATACATAGGCGACATCTAGGTGAAATTAGGATCTAGAATCTCTATAGTATTAGTCCCTCATATATAATTATTTTTATATTTATTTACTTAAATCTTTATTATTTGTTTTCTAAATAAATTTAGGATTATCAATTGTAGTATTCAGTGCGAGTTAACGCAATCACTGTGGGTTCGACACTCTAAACTCATTTATACTAAAACTTGACACCGCACACTTGCGGTACGATATAAAATATCACAATAAGTTTTTGGCGCCGTGTCGGGGATGTTTATTTAATTCATATTAATACTATTACCAAGTAATCTTAGCATTAATTTTGATTTTTATCTTTTATTTTTAGTTTATATTTATTTTATTTATTTTGTTTTTATTTTGTTTATTGATTTTATTTTCATTTTCTTTTGGTGCTTCAGTGAATGCGAAGATCCACAAGTCTCGACTCGCTCCTGTTTGATCCTGAAATAGAAAGAACAGCGAGGAGACTAAGGAAAGAAAGGAAAATTGAACAAGAAGCAATGGCAGCTGAAAACAGAGAAATCAACCCACGTCAGGTGGCAATCAGAGATCACTTCAAGCCTGTCATTGATGATACCTATTCTGGGATTGCCCATAAACCAATCAACGCCAAAAATTTAGAGCTAAAACCTGCATTGATCAACATGGTACAAAGGAATCAGTTTGGGGGTTCAGCTGTAGAGGATCCCAACTTGCACTTAAGGATGTTCTTGGAGATCGCCGATACTATAAAGATGAATGGCGTGAGTAAAGAGGGTATCAGGATACGCTTATTCTCATTCTCTTTACGGGATAAAGCATGGGATTTGCTTCAATCAATACAGACGAGGAGTATCATGACATGCATGATATGGCCACAAAATTTCTTGAGAGGTTCTTTCCACCAGCTAAATTAGCTCAACAGAGGGCAGAAATTAGCATATTTAAGCAGCTGGAGACTGAGACTCTATATGAAGCATGAGAGCACTTTAAGGATCTACTACGAAGATGCCCACAACACGATTATGCAGATTGGGTCCAGATTCAATTGTTCTATAATGGGCTAAATGGTTCGAATAAGATTGTGGTTGATGCATCAGCTGGAGGAGCTCTATTCAAGAAATCAGTTGAGGACGCCTACAATCTGTTAGAAGAAATGGCCATTAACCATTTTCAATGGCCAAGTAAACGCGCTACGGTGACCAAAGTGGCTGTAATATGTGAAATGGACCCTCTTATGGCACTTACAACTCAGATGTCCACCTTATCTACTCAAGTAGCAGCCCTGGCAAATCCACGAATATAATCATCTATTGAATCAGCGGCGGCTGCAAATATGCGGTTATTGGAAGGAGAACCGAACTTTGAGCAAGTCCAATATGTTAACAATCGGAACTTTAACAGCTATAGAGGCAATCCTGTGCCTAACCGCTATCATCCAAACTTGTCATATGCTAATACAGAGAATGCCTTGCAACCTTCATCGGGCTTTGACTATCAAAGAGCTGAGCAGAAATCTTCCTTAGAAGATTTCATGAGCACGTTTGTTGCTAATACTTCAGCGAGGTTTGAGAAGAATGAAGCAAGGTTGAACAATATTGAGACACACATGGAAAATATCGGGGCCACAATGAAGTCCTTAGAAACATAGATTAGGCAGATTATTTCCTCCATGACCAAGCAGCAGTAAGGGGTATTTGGATAAACTGCCACAGCCGCCAAACTATCATTTTCATGTCAAAGCAGCTAGTGGATACAAAAGAAGAAGCTACCATGACCACCATTTGGGTGGTTGCGTCTGGCTGAAGACGTTAAAATTAGCGCTAGCGGGGAGGCAACCCTTGCATTTATTTGTTTTTATTTTATTTTTAATTTTTAATTTTTATTATGTGCTATTGTTTATTTATTCGTTTACATGTTATTTATGCAGGTAGCACGAGACACACAAAGCCCGCGCAACCAAATTCTCACCAGTAGGAGCCTGATCAACTCCATGCACGGTAATGTTGTTCCTCACTCTTGTTTCTCCATATTTATCTTACATTGAGGACAATGCCAATTTTAAGTTTGGGGGTGTGTGCATGTAGTTGTTCCTGCTATGTTTTAAAAAAAAAATTATTAATTGTTTTTTTTTTTTATTCATTGATAGTAAATCATAAGTCTAATGATGAATTTGTTTGCTTTAGATGAAGTTTTAGAAATGATAAGTCTCAATTGATTTTTATCTGATGCATTGAGTAGATGATTTAGGTTAGACTCGTAAGAACTTAATAATAGGTTTTTAGCATTAAGAACCTATGTAGTTGGCAAAATGACTAGTTGAAGAAATTATTTGCCGATGAATGACTGTTTGCTTAGATATCTATCCCAATATGCTAATATTATGATTTATGGTATGATAAGAAAAAGAAAAAGAAACCACTTACAACTGATAAGCGTGAAACTATCCATGGGCGAGTGCTAGGACCATCATGAGGAGAAATGCTACCTTAAAGGGTAGATGTGTTGAAAAAAAAAAGAAAATAAAATCATACCATACGAAGCAAAGAAAGGAAAATGCAGAATAAATTTGAGATATCTAGGTTGGTTTGACCCATCGAATCTCAATTTTTGAGACGAAATCATTGAGTTGGCTTACTTTGGAGTCGAGCTGTAAATGAACCTATACACACACACACTGTGAGTCTGGCTTAGATAATTTATTCAAGAATTTGGATTTAAGTCACAGTTGAGTACTTTGAAGGTTCTCTGATTTCATTGATAAACATTCTTTGAGGACAACAATATGCATAACTATCAGGATTATTTTAATTATTTTCAAATTTTTGCATGATTATGTGTGAATGACATTTATGAGTATCGTCGCTGTAAGCCCTCACGAGACTATAACTCATCCTCTAGAGCTGCCTAGGGGTTTAAAGGCTTTTTGCATATGCTAAATGCAATTGTGATCCCTACGAAAGTGGCTTAGTTAATTTTGTTACTTATTGTTTTATTTATTTATTTACTTTTTATTTTATCTTTTGCTCGGGTCTAGTAAAACCTTAAGTTTTGGGGTGTTTGATAAGTGTGGTTTATACCCACTTATTCCTGCATTCTTAGCTTACTATTTTATTAGATTCCGTATAATTTAATGTATTTTATAGTTTATTTTACGTTTTATCCGTAGGAACCATTTATACATGGATCTTGGGACATTTATACGTGTTTTGGAACCATACGGACGCATCGAAAGCATGTGGGAAGAGCAGAAACACGGAAAATACACGTCTTGAAATTATGCCACGCGTCGCGACGTGCGTTCGCCAGACGCTCATACAAAAAATCGAGAGATGGGCGTCGCGGCGCCCAAAGACCAGAGCCGCGGCGCCCCGCACGCACCAAAAACATGATTTTTAGGGTTTTAAGATTCCCAATGACTCCAAGGCTCTATTATAAATATATTAGTTGGTCCAAACTCAAAAGGGGAGGCTAATACACAGCACAAAATACCAAAATACATATTTTAGAGAGATCCAATGAGGAGGATTGAAGAGCGACAAGAGGAGATGAAGGCGGTGACGTCCGAAGAGGAAGAGATTCAATTCTGGTTTTATCTTCTTGTTTCTTTCTTAGAACCATAATGATTTCCATTAGATTCATGACTTGTTTCCATTGTTTTTATCTATTGTCACGAACTAAACTCCTTAATTCTGGAGAATGATGTAATTGATGCTTGAACCTTTGTATTGTTTATCAATTTTATTATGAAGTTTTATTAAGTTTATTTATATTCTTTTGAGTTTAATGCTTCTTGGTTGCTGGCCACAATTAAAATGATGAATGTTTAGAATCTATCACTCGAGAGAGGGGATTTTGAATAGATCTAGAGAATATAACCTAGGAGTTTTATAGAGTTCGAGAGAATATATAAGTTCCTTTGAAGTCGTTAATATAGAATCACAAAGCGTAACGAGTTGTTAACTACTAGATTTTTATAGAGATATCGAAGTCTATAGTTGATGATATTTTCACTGATACTCGAGAGAGGGAGTGGCTATTTTCGGAATCTTGACTTATCAACAATATAACTGAACACGGATTAATTGGCATGACAAATATATAGGCGACAGCTAGGTGAAATCAGGATCTATAATCTCTATAGTATTAGTCACTCCTATATAATTAGTTTTATATTTATTTACTTAAATCTTTATTATTTGTTTTCTAAATAAATTTAGGATTATCAATTGCAGTATTCAGTGCGAGTTAACGCAATCCCTGTGGGTTTGACACTCTAAACTCATTTATACTAAAACTTGACACCGGACACTTGCGGTACGATATAAAATATCACAATAAAAGACAAGGGCAAGTGTTTCTTCTGTGAAAAAGATGGGCATTGGAAGAGAAACTGTGCAAAATACCTCGAGGAAAAAAAAATCAAGCAGTTGCTTCTACTTCAGGTATATTTATAATTGAGGTTAATCTTAATGATAGTAAATCTTTTACTTGGGTATTGGATACTGGTTGTAGTTCTCACATATGTAACATTATGCAGGCCTCAAGAAGAGTAGAAGACTTCAAAGAGATAAAGTGGACCTACGAGTGGGAAATGGAGCAAGGGTTGCTGATTTAGCCGTAGGAACTTATTTTCTATCATTACCAATTGGATTAGTTCTAGAATTAGAAAATTGTTTTTATGTTCCAGTACTTAGTAGAAATATTATTTCCGTATCTTGTTTGGACAAGGAAGGTTTTAATTTTATAATAAAGAACAATTGTTGTTCATTTTCATATGATGATATTTCGTATGGTATTGGATATTTAAGCAATGGATTGTATGTTCTGGTACTAAATAACATTATCCTCAATATAAATAAACAAGATAGTTGAAAAGAATCATACCTTTGGCATTTTAGACTTGGTCATATCAATGAAACACGACTTATAAAAATACATAAAGAGGGTTACTTGAACCCTATTTGATTATGAATCATATCCAACTTGTGAATCTTGGTTAATTGATAAAATGAGAAAATTACCTTTTACTGGAAAAGGACTACGTGCAACCGAATTACTAGAGCTAGTACATACCGATGTATGTGGCCCTATGTCGATTCAAGCAAATGGTGGTTACTCCTACTTCATAACCTTTACTGATGATTATTCACGTTTTGGTTATGTATACTTAATGAAGTATAAGTCTGAATCGTTTGAAAAGTTCAAAGAATTCAGAAACCAAGTAGAGAAACAAACTAGCAAAAGCATTAAGACACTCCGATCTAGTTGAGGTAGAGAATACTTGAGCTACGAGTTTCAAGACTATCTTATAAAACATGGCATCATTTCACAATGGACTCCTCCAGGGACACCTCAACACAATGGTGTTTTCGAAAGGAGAAATCAAACCTTGTTAGACATGGTACGATCAATGATGTCTAGCACAAATCTTCCAACATCGTTATGGGGACTAGCATTAGAAACCGCTGCTTACCTTCTAAATAATGTTCTATCTAAATCTGTTAGCAAAACGCTATATGAGATATGACATGGCAAACGACCCAATCTCAACTTTGTAAGAGTTTGGGGTTGTGAAGCTTATGTGAAGAAATCGCTGCTGACAACCTAGAAGCAAGATCAATTAAATGTAAATTTGTGCGGTATCCAAAAGAAACAAATGGATACTACTTCTACGATCCAAGTGAACAAAAGGTGTTTGTTTCACGGAATGCTATTTTTCTAGAGAAATAGTTTATTCTAAGAAAAGATAGTGGGAGTAGATTGGAACTTGATGAAGTCCCAGAACCATCAAATGACATTGAATTACCTTCAACTCGTAAAAGATTGGCGGTGGAACAACCACAAGTTCAAGAACTCCAAAATTTTAGTAAAATACAACATGAGTCAGGAAGATATAGATCTCTCATGGAAGGAAAACATGATGTATTTATCGTTGAGAACGATGATCCTACTAGTTATACAGAGGCAATGTCTAACATTGACTCTTCTAAATGGCTTGAAGCTATGAAGTCTGAAATGGATTCGATGCATACTAACCAAGTTTGGAACTTGGTAGATGCACCTGAAGGGATAACTCCCATTGGGTGCAAATGGGTCTTTAAAAGAAAGACAGATGCATATGGCAAAGTTCAAACCTACAAGGCTAGGTTGGTGGCAAAAGGTTACAAACAAATTCAAGGAATTGATTATGATGAAACTTTTTCGCCAGTTTCCATGTTAAAGTCCATTAGGATTTTGCTTGCAATAACATCATACCATGATTATGAGATTTGGCAGATGGATGTCAAAACTGCATTCCTGAATGGAAACCTCGTAGAGGATGTGTATATGACACAGTCTGAAGACTTCATTTCTAAAGGAAACATAAACAAGGTATGTAAGCTACAACGATCCATTTATGGATTAAAGCAAGCATCTCGGAGTTGGAATCTTCATTTTTATGAGACAATCAAAGAGTTTGATTTTATCAAAAATGAAGATGAACCTTGTGTATACAAGAAGGTTAGTGGGAGCGCAGTCATATTCCTAATATTATATGTGGATGACATATTAATAATACGAAATGACATTCCAATGCTCCAATTAGTCAAACTATAGTTATCCAAGAAATTCTCCATGAAGGATTTGGGAGAAGCAACTTATATTCTAGGAATTAAGATCTATATAGATATATCTAAAAGGTTGCCTGGCCTCTCAAAATCCACGTACATAGACAAAGTTCTTAAAAGGTTTAAGATGGAAGATTCCAAAAGAGGCTACTTTCCAATAAGACATGGAGTCTATCTCTCTATGAAGATGTGTCCTAAATCTTCTGAAGAGGTTGAGCACATGAAATAAATCCCATTTGCTTATGCTATAGGATCAATCATGTACGTTATGTTATGTAGGAGACCTGATGTGTCTTACGCTCTAAGTGTTACGAGCAGATATCAGGCTAATCCTGGAGAAGATCATTGTATAGCAGTCAAGACAATCCTTAAGTATTTAAGAATGACTAATGATGTGTTCTTGATTTATGAAGGAAGTTCCGAGCTCAAAGTGTTGGGCTATTGTGATGCTAGCTTTCAGTTTTATAAAGATGATAGCAAATCACAATTATGATACTTGTTTACTATGTTTGGGGGAGCAGTAAGCTGGAAGAGTTCTAAACAAACTACAACAGCAGACTCAACAACGGAAGCAGAATATATAGCCGCTTCAGAAGCAGCTAAAAAAGCAGTTTGGATAAAGAAGTTCATCACAGACTTAGGTGTTGTTCCTGACAGTAACAATGCGATTGTAATGTATTGTGACAACACCGGAGACATATCACAGGCTAAAGAACCAAGGTCTCATCAGAAATCCAAACACGTTGACGATATCACCTGATTAAGGAGATAATCCAAAGAGGTAATGTGAAGATAGAGAAGATTCCTACTGAAGAGAACTTAGCAGATTCTCTTACTAAAGCACTAACCTAACATAAGCATGATAGGAACGCTGAATTGTTTGGTGTAAAATATCATAGAGATTGGCTCTAGTGCAAGTGAGAGATTGTTGTTTATATGCCCTTGATCCAATAGGGATAAATATGTAATTTTATATTATTGCATTGATTAATAAAATTTGGCAGTTTATTTATAAGTATTGTCCATAAGTAATTTTGACTACTTGTAAAATAAAGTCCTTAGAATGACGATTAAAGATATTAAATTAGTATAATTTATGAGATCCAGTCATTCTTAAATGTTTCCGATCGTAGGATTATCAACACAGGACATTGATAGATCTAGTTTAGATCGACATATGTTATGTCTGCTTCTTTATCGAATGAAGATAGCTGATCTCATAAGCTACTAGTGAAAGTGTTCACCTAGTCTAACATATGAATGCTTGTTAGAGAACAAGTACATCGAACTGACCTGCTTGAGAACCCATATGGAGTATTATCCACATGTCTATGGGATTTTTCTTTGTAACGATATTATGAATGATCCTTGGACTTGAGATCTCCATGGCATCTTGTATGCTTTGACATTACACCTCCGAAGTCCAAAGCGAGATTGCGTATAGGGTAATGATTAGGCAATATGAAAAGCGTACGAAGATAGTGAGTGATCAATAAAGGATTCGCCGCTCTGGATAATATAGAGTCGATATCCCAAGAGGCGCGATTTGACATAGTGATAATATAAGTCCCTGTCCATGACGAGTTCTGAAAGGAGTTTTAGAAACTATATATATATCAGCTTAAGTCAATATTCCAATAAAGATGATTTACTAGAGTAGACATTTTCCATACTCTAGAATCGTTGGCGGGATATGTATGAGGCGAAATGATTGAATTATACGATAATCATATACAGAATAGGTTTCACTAAAGTTAGTATTCTTTCTTAATTGGGGGTCATGATGCATTGCTAGATACCGCTCTTGATTTATGGAAATTAGTTTTTTAATGAGGATAAATTAATTAGATTAATTTATCGAGACTTATGAAGTCTATAACTATCTCCATTTCCAACACAAGAAAGAACCTAATGGGTCACACACTTTAAAGTATTGAGAAGTTAATGGTAAATTATGTAGATTTAAGTTTTAAGACTTAAATGTTCAGCTCTTAAACTTTGGGGTAAATTCGTAATCTTAGAAATTATAGATAAAAATGGAATTCTTGAAATTTTAGGACCAAGGTGCAAATCTAGAAATTAGGCGTTGTTTCATAATTTTCAAAAGTGCATGGGTCATTTTGTAATTTTCAAAAGTAGAAGGCTGAAATATAATTAGCCAAATATTTGTATTAGATTATGTAGACGCTGATTTTCGCTCCAGGTCTACAATCGAGATTTCGTAAGGATGGGACACTGGCGATCCTGCAAAACAAAGATGTAGAGTGAGCGGGAGTACTGCCCACCGGTGTGGTGGGTGCCGGGGGCAATCCGACGCTCAAGTCGGTTAATGAGCAAATGGAGTAAAAGATGGGAAGTCGAGGTTAGGTGCTACCTTGAACTTTGTAGGGTGCCGTGAGGGCGGTCAGTCGGAGGTGTGGTGAGCTTGAGGATGTCTCAAAGCTGTGAGTAGGAGAGCTAGAAGTTGAATCCCCTTCCTCTTGGAGCCTTGTTCCTTATATATTCATGCTATTGTAACGTGTGCTTTTATTGCCTTTTGATTAATCGTCTGTTGGATCTTGGTAACAGTCAACTTTATGAGGAGCTATTACTGCATTGTAGGCTGGAACAGATGGGTTGTGAATGACATTTATGAGCCTGGGCGTTATGTGGACTGAAGTAGGGTGAGCCCCGATTATGCTTTGAGCACGTGACATCTCACTGGGCTTGGGCTTAGGAATCTCTAGGCCTCTATACACTTTAAACATTGAGGCTTCCTTTTGAGGTAGGAGCTTGGGCCCGGAGGTAAAATGACGAAATTGCCCCTGGACCAAATTTGGCTCATACAAATTATAATTTCAGATTTATAGTATTCTAATTTGATTAGAACTGATAAATTTTATTTAATTAATTTAATTAAATAAAATAGGATAATGGTTATTTATTTAGGATGGATTAAAATTCCTATTTTAATAGGATTATATCTTATCCTATTAATTCTAATTTGATTGGAATTAAAACAACTCAAATCAAAAGCTTATAAATTAACTTTTTTTCCATTAACATGAAGAACAACAACTGAAGCAAAATTTGAAAAGTGATTCACGTGAGAGGAAAGAAATTTAAAAAGGAAAATTTTGATTTTTCTTTAAGCAAAATTTCTTTTATTCCCAATATTCCATAAACCCTAAAATTAGTCTCTTTTCTTAAGCTAACACTAAAGAAAAGACACTTATATAATCTTGGATTTGAGAAATCCAAACTCCTTAACTCTCTGCTTTATGTGGATATCGTTGGAGGCTAAACGTGTGGGTGGCTCTGAAGAATTTACGGGAACGGTACGAGGATTACTTAAAGGTTTAAGGTACGTTTTATTTATGTTTTATAAATAAATATTATCATGAAGCATGAAAATTAATTACGATCTTGGATAAGAAATTTATGTTTAAAATTGAAAAATTTTAATTTTCTACCAAATATTGCATGCTAGATTTCCAACAAGTCCTGTTTTCCATTTTCAATTTACTTCGCATAGGGGAGAAGTATATATAATGTGGATGAGAATTGCTAGGGAACAATCATTTTGAGATGGTAGTTTTGGCTGTTCTTTGTTAATAAAGAATTAAGTCATTAACTATTAAGATCAGTTCAGTCATATCTGTCAGATGTGCTAGCAAATGTTCATTGAAAACTAAGAATTGCATAAGCAAGTCAATAGAAAGCTCAATGAAATCAGCAGGATGATGAAGACATTTAGAGAAAGAGATTGTGTTCTTACCTTTTTGTGGAGATTATCTGATATAAGACAATTACAAGTGCATATTCCTAAAAAAATAAAAAAAATAAAAATAAAAATTGAATTTTTAAGAATAGCATAGTAATATTTTATGCCCAATGAGTGTGGTTTGGTGGTAAAATAGCTTAGGACTTGATTGGAGTAATATTTTATAAGAATATGGAGGAGCCGGAGGTTTTACCTGCTCCACTTTTTACTTTTGGAAGCAAAGAGCATTGAGATTGTGAGTATTCATTTAAAGAGAAGTTTCATAATACAAAAGTTGACGCAGTCGATTTTACAGGGTCATATTTTGAGCTATAATTATTCGTTTATAGTTATAATACATTGATTCGAATTTGTTGGAAAAATGAATTCTAATCTGTGCTGCTTTACCATTTTCGATCAGTGGATTGTCCTCAAATTCTTTCATTATGGGTCTTAATTTATAATTTAAAGTTTCATTTCTTATTTTAGGATTTTCTCACCTTTTTGTTTAATAATTCCGTGTATTTACATATTTTATTTCAGTTTTAGGATTTTATCATGTCATAATGATTAAGATTTTTCTATTCTGGCATTTAGGGTTTTAGTATACAAGAGTGTTATTCGGACTTTATAATTCAGTAAACTTATATTTACAGAAATCGAGTTTCTTTTATCTTCAAGTTTCCGTTCCATATATCAAAATTCAAAAGTACATACTTTATGGGTAATTAGTAAACTTGTGCTAAGAAAGACCATTACTGAATAACAACAAATCTCTTCCTTAATCCAGTACTGCCAGTTTGTTCTATTCTTTCTCACACACTGCTGTTGATGTGATTTGCGGAAGATACTTCAACCCAACATTAGACTTCATCATTGAATAAGGTTCTTGATAACTTGAAAAGCTTTTTATCTTCCCAACTTATCCAACTAACATGGGATATATAAGTGTATTGGAATTTAATTTCAATGCAATAGATGATTATGATCTTGAAAGTTCATAATAGAAAAATCCAACTAGAAATAATTTTTCTTTTGGCTCAGCCTCTCCCTTCCAAATCCAAAACTATACGCATCTCCCACTTAGAAGGCAAGATTCAATATGTCTTTAGTTACACTCAAAAGTTTATGATACATTATCAGGTAGCATTCTCATTTCTCTAAACTAATCTTTCTCTATTTGTTTGCTTTCTGTTAGGAAACATAATCTTTAATATATTTACATGTTTGTCCTCTTAGGATCTAACCATACATGTATTACTAGTCCTAAATTTATTTACATGCTAATTGAAATAAATCTATACTAACCACAACACAATTGCATACCCTTTATGCTTGTAGAGACCTCTTAATCAAACTTAATTGATTGCTTAATTCAATAAGCTAATGGTCTTATTTATAGGAGGGAAATCAAGTCACTATGCATTGATTACTATTAATCAAATTATTAGGATGCATAATGACATTTTCTAACCCTTACAAAAATGTTAACATCATGGGTGCACCATATGTTCCTCATTTAACATTTCACTAATTATTGTTACTTAACAACCCTTGTTGTTACAATATATCTGAAGTCTGAGTAATTAAGTCCTTAGGGGTGTCTTAACACCTGATGCCCTAAAGCCAACTGGTTTGGGAGTCACCGACCTAAAGCTCGCTACATAGATGAAAGATATTGTATATAAATAAAAAAATAGAGAAAAAATCAAAGAAAAAATCAGAAAAATCAGAAAATTTATTCCATTACTACAAAAAGATGTGAATTCTGATAAAACTTTAGGACAAAAATATTACTCTCTTATCAACTGCACTTATGACCGTTGTGGGCAAAAATGAGTTGTTTAATATTTTGTTGGCTGTGTATATGAAGAATGGTAAAAATAATCGGAGAATTTACTTATTTAGTAATTTAGAATGAAACAAAACAACTAATAACTTGGAGTAGAAGTTTCACCTAATGAGTCACTAACTTCTTTGTTCTATTTTCTCTTGTCTTTTTTTCTTTTGTGTGCATTAGTTTCACTACCTCTTACTTTTATAAAATGTTTGTGGGTATCATTGCTGTAAACCCTCACGAGACTACAACTCGTCCACTAGGGACACCTAGGGGTTTAAAGGCTTGTTACATATGCTAAATGCAATCGTGATCCCTACGAAAGTGGCTTAGTTAAAATTTTATTATGTTATTTTATTTTGCTCGAGGACTAGCAAAATGTTAGGTTTGGGGGTGTGATGAGAGATAAATGTATCACTATTTCCCACTCATTTAACTTAATATTTTGTATAGTTTCTTGAGTTTTGTGAATATTTTGATGTGTTTTGTGTTATTTTGTAGATAAATAAAGTTTCAGGACATTCTGGAGGTGATTTGGAGCATAACTGTGAAATTTGGTGAAATTTGGCAAAAAAGGTATTTTGGTAATTTTTGGGCGTCCCGACACAAAGGGTATTTTGGTAATTTTGGGCATCCCGACACCGAAATAAAGTTTCAAGACATTCTGGAGGTGATTTGGAGCAAAACTGTGAAATTTGACGAAAATGGTATTTTGGTAATTTTGGGCGTTCCGACACCGAGGGTATTTTGGTAATTGCACCACCACGCCACATGTCAAAAATTCAACGAGCCGTCTTTTTTAGCCACCATGCCACGTGTCGAAAATTCAGCGATCCAAAAAAAAAATAATAATAAAATAATAAAAAAATAAAAATCAGAAAAATAATAATAAAAAATTGGATTTTTTTGCCTATAAATAGATTTCGAATTTTTAGTTTCAAATGTACCAAATCCTCTGTAAATACTTAAATAAAAGAGAGTTCTTCTTATTTTCTTCTTATATTCAATTTTATTTACGCTTTGTAGTAGTAATTCTATCCATCTATGAGGGGGTAACTTCTCTATGCTGAGGTAATAAGGTAATACTTTTACTTTTGCTATTTAGATTAATCTCCCTTAAAAAATAATATATAAACTATTTAAAATCTGAATTAATAAAGGATACCGCCATTTTCGGACGGTTGGTTATTAGATTTAATCTGGTTAAACCTGACTTAATGAGGATACCGCCATACTGGACGGTTGGTTTAAGTTTATATTTCTGTTCCGCCTTATGGCTGGTATATTTGAATTTGACTTAATCAGGATACCGCCATTCTGGACGGTTGGTTTAAAATATCACAAGATTATATATTATTTTATGGGAGATATCTAAATAGTGAATAGTAGAAGTTAATTCCTTTTACCTTAGCATTTCTTTTTATTACTTTTCAGCAATTTCATTTTATGTCTTTTAAGTTTATATCAGCTTTAGTTATGTGTTGTAACTAAGTTAAATATCTAGGGTTGTGATAAAATCTAATATTACCGATTTAAAAAAAAGGGTTAGATTATAGTTTGGATAATTAAAAGAATTATTTGTTGAGTCATAACCCTAATGCCTTTTTATTAACTGATCACTAATAAAATTGATTAGATAAAACTTAAAATGAACTAGACATAGAGATTTTAAGTTTAAAGACCTTATACTCAACAACCCACGATCTTCTTTAAGGATAGATAAACCTTTAATAGATTTCCTTACAGGATAGGAATATACCTGTTGGGCGGGGGTAATCAATAATTGGAATTCAATCTTAATGAATATAGGTAATTTAATTGACATAGACATATGGTTCAATTTGATTAATCTAGGTATTTGTAAATGACCATCGGAAGAGGCTTTTACATAATTTAGTGTTCCAGATTAATAATTCAATATTTTACCCAACTATGATATAACTACTTCATCTTTTAATAGATATTAGAAAGATTCACAACCCTAGATATTTGAGTCTTTTTATTTTCCTTAGTATTTTCTTTTGATTTTTGATTTATTTATTTATTTAGCAAATCTACAAATCAGATCATTTCAAGCAATCAATCACTTCTCCCTCAATTAGATATTTGTAAATAAGTAGATTTATCAATTAATAACAACAGTAAGAATTAAGTCCTCGTGGGATCGATATTTTTATACTACTTGAACGATACGTTCGCTTGCGTTATACGTGTGTGTTTACGCCGGTCAGTCCCATACGACAGTGTCGAGTGAAATCACTCCTGAACCACCTCAAGGTTCAGTCGACAGGGGACATCTCCCAGATGACTCGTGTCGAGTTAGATTTGAGTTATGGTATTCACTCGTCCCATACGACAGTGTCGAGTGAAATCATTCCTGAACCACCTCAAGGTTCAGTCGACAGGGGACATCCCCCAGATGACTCATGTCGAGTCAGATTTGAGTTATGGTATTCACTCGTCCCATACGACAATATCGAGTGAAATCACTCCTGAACCACCTCATGGTTCAGTCGACATGGGACATCCCCCAGATGACAGATTTGAGTTATGGTATTCACTCGACAGTGTCGAGTGAAATTACTCCTGAACCACCTCAAGGTTCAGTCGACATGGGACATCCCCCAGATGACTCATATCGAGTTAGATTTGAGTTATGGTATTCACTCGTCCCATACGACAGTGTCGAGTGAAATCACTCCTGAACCACCTCAAGGTTCAGTCGACAGGGGACATCCCCCAGATGACTCATGTCAAGTCAGATTTGAGTTATGGTATTCACTCGTCCCATACGACAGTGTCGAGTGAAATCACTCCTGAACCACCTCATGGTTCAGTCGACAGGGGACATCCCCCAGATGACAGATTTGAGTTATGGTATTCACTCGACAGTGTCGAGTGAAATTACTCCTGAACCACCTCAAGGTTCAGTCGACAGGGGACATCCCCCAGATGACTCATGTCGAGTTAGATTTGAGTTATGGTATTCACTCGTCCCATACGACAGTGTCGAGTGAAATCACTCCTGAACCACATCAAGGTTCAGTCGACAGGGGATATCCCCCAGATGACTCATGTCGAGTCAGATTTGAGTTATGGTATTCACTCGTGCCATACGACAGTGTCGAGTGAAATCACTCCTGAACCACCTCATGGTTCAGTCGACAGGGGACATCCCCCAGATGACAGATTTGAGTTATGGTATTCACTCGACAGTGTCGAGTGAAATTACTCCTGAACCACCTCAAGGTTCAGTCGACAGGGGACATTCCCTAGATGACTCATTTGAGTTTTGGTATTCACTCGTCCCATACGACAGTGTCGAGTGAAATCACTCCTGAACCACCTCAAGGTTCAGTCGACAGGGGACATCTCCCAGATGACTCATGTCGAGTTATATTTGAGTTATGGTATTCACTCGTCCCATACGACAGTGTCGAGTGTAATCATTCCTGAACCACCTCAAGGTTCAGTCGACAGGGGACATCCCCCAGATGACTCATGTCGAGTCAGATTTGAGTTATGGTATTCACTCGTCCCATACGACAGTGTCGAGTGAAATCACTCATGAACCACCTCAAGGATCAGTCGACAGGGGACATCTCCCAGATGACTCATGTCGAGTTAGATTTGTGTTATGGTTTTCACTCGTCCCATACGACAGTGTCGAGTGAAATCACTCCTGAACCACCTCAAGGTTCAGTCGACAGGGGACATCCCCCAGATGACTCATGTCGAGTCAGATCTGAGTTATGGAAGTCACTCATCCCATACGACCATGACGAGTGAAAACACTCTTAGACCACCTCCCGGTTCGATCAACAGGGGACACCCCTGGATGATTCATGTCGAGTCAAATCAGAGCAAAGATATTCACTGTTCCCATACAACAGAGTCGAGTGAGTTCGTCCAGGGGCTTCCTACGGGCCATGTCATGACAAAGAGTATCCCCAATTTACACGACATGTCAATGGCTATATATAGACTCTCACTATCTGTGTAACACGCTTAATAATGTTCATTCGCACTATGTGGCATTCAAAGCTAACTCATCCCCACCTGGTTCAGACGTCCGGAGCCACCCACTGGATCCATACGACATGCCGAGTGAGATTCTTTCTAAAAGCAATCTGGTTCGGTCTGCATAGGACACTCCCTTACAGGCTATAAATGAAAGCAAGGAAGACTTTTTTGATTCATTCGGTACATACAAAGGTACTCTCCAAGCCTAAGGACTTCCAGACTTAGAGAGTAGGGGACAAACTGTTTGGGCCAAAATTGACCCTAGGGGCAAAAACGACATTACACCACGAGACTAGAAGCCCATCTACAGACTGGGCCCACATACGAAGATGTCATACAAAGGTCCAGGCTAAGGAAGATCAACGGGCACCAGTTACAATTTGAAGAGAGAATCCGGATTCATGAATACTACCATGAAGTCGACGGTTTCGAAAAGAAGACAAGATCGTCAGTTACCGAACATGAAACATCCGAATCAAAGCCTCATTAATAATGACTCCAACGGGCAGATAAGGGACTGGAGACCAAGACCTATAAAAGAAGAAGGAAAGACAACAAAAAAGGGATCGGCTAGAATACTACCCCTATTATCAAAACAAGACTGATTCACACCGCCCTCACGGCATACTACCGAAGGTTGAAGTATATAACAAGCCTTGACCTGTTTACTTTATACTGATCGGTGCTTAGGCTAACTTGAGCGTCGGAGTGTCTACGGTCTCCACCACACCGGTGGGCAGTAAGCTCCTTATTCGTTCTATTTGTTTTGCAGGATTTGCTCGCGCCCTACAAATTGATAATCTCGATTGTGGACCTTGGTCGAAATCAGAGTCTACACATACCTAATGAATGATCAAACTAAATCTATAAATCTTATTATCTTCACATGTATTCTATTATTACTGATCTCAAGTATAATAAGATCAGCTACTGAGTGAGATGAACATTGATGAAATTAATAAAATATAATAATCTCATTATAAAATATTATTGATCAATGGGATCCATATCATTTTTTTTTTGCAATATATTTTGTTAATTATGCGGATGTTCATCTCACCCAATAACTGATTTTTTTATATCAGAGTTTAGTAGACAGGAGTAACATAAGACAATAGAGATCATAGAATTTAGTTTCTCTTTATAATGTAAGTATATTACATATATTTATTGACATTGTAAAAGATCTGTCTCATTCTACGGTATTATTATTGTGATTGTTGTTGTTGGAGATTATATATGTACCATCAATAAATCATAATAATGTTATTGCACCAGCTAATTTTTTTTTTTTTTTTTTTTTATATATCAAACAATCACTATTATAGGTGCATAAATTTGGCCCTTCTATAGAAGACATGTGTAGGTAATATGAATAAAGCTTCATCCACAAGATACAGAAAGTGGGTCTTTCGTAAACAGAGATTGGAACAATTGGGGAGTGACATCTGTCACATCATAGCTGTGACACATGACAGTTCGAAACATAATCTGGTGTCCATGTACTCCGGAGTCAATCCATTCCGGAGGAACATCTCCCATCCCTTAAAAGTTTTGAGAAATTATTCTAGAATGGAGAGGGCACCATCCGAGGTGTACCCATCCCAGAGGAAATTTCATTCCAGAGTTCGTATGACCATTTCAGATCCACTTTGATCTCAAATCTCCATATCAATGATAAATTCCTCATAACATAATGGACTTTATGACATCCCACTTATTTTAATATAAAAATACAATTTGACATGCATAGTTACAAGTATTAATATACTTAGTTCCGTATTTGTGCATGTTATCTGCCATGTCACCATGCAAGTGGACAGATGTCAACCGAGATAACACCTCAACACCATTCACGATATAAATATCATAAATCCCAGAGTTATGGGGGTTGGGCGAAAAAAGGAAAAATATCATTAATTACAAGAAAAAACCTTTATTACAAATCATGAAGAGTTAAGTATGGGAGAACGACTCTAATTAAGAATGGATTTTCCACATTTACAGGACAAATCATCTACTGGACACCATGAAGCATAGCCCATACGAGTGCTGGTACTTAAAATCTCATATGAGGCTCTATTACAATAGGTAAAGCCCATGACTTTCCTCATATTTCACTTTATATAACACTTTTACTGCATTTATGAATGACGTTGTAACATCCAGAAATTCAGAAACTCTTCCGGAAGAATTTTGTATTGCAGATCGGGTCTCAAATGAGACTATATCGGAGAAAAAGAGTTAAGTGTTGAAATATAGCTCGGAATATTTTAAAATATAGATTTGATGTATTGGAAATCGCGTGACATGAAAGAACCGTTTATGCAATTTATGTATATTATTCTATACGGGAAAAGTTTCTTGTTTCAGCTATAAAGATAGAAAACGAACTCCGTTTGAGCTTCGTTTTGAACCATCAGATTCATTTTTCTGAGCCGAACAACTTTCGTGTTGAACACTTTTCCAAATTTCGAGCAGAAGGGCCTCAAATCTACATATTTCCAAAGAAGGACAAGGTTAATGACTTAATTGCAATTTCGCAGGGTCAAAACGTAATTTCCAAAAATATTTCTATAAATACCATGAAGTTTTCAGAAATTGAAAAAAATGGCATAAGCTTTTCACTCCTCTCACCAGACCCCTCTTATTCCTTTTGGCGATTCGGGGCAGCAGCTCGCCGGTCAGCCTTCTAACCATGGTCAGCCGTCGTGACAGTACCAGGTGGAGAGTCCGGCCACCCTGCGTCCAACGGTGGACGGCGGTGATGGCAGAAACTCCGGCAACGGCGGAAAAGAAGAGAGACACTCGAGCTTGGGTTTTCCGATCCCGGTTCGTCGCTTCGTTTCACGGCCTGAGCCACCAACCAAATCGAAGCTCTCGGAGAGTACTATAAGATGGAAGTGATGAGTTTTTCGATCCATGCTCGGTTGCATGCAAAACGAGGAGAAAAGTGGTGATGAACAGTAACATTGAATGAACAGTAGCTCCGATCGAAATTCCATCAATTCCAACGCGTTTGTGGGATCATTTGGAGTTCGTATATGACCTCGAAATCTTGGTAAGAGCTCTCAATAAAAAGTCGTTAATTTCAAGTTTTTCGCTAAATATTCAGATATTTCCAGTAGCTTCGTAGAGTATCGTAATGATATAAATTGAATTGTTTGAGCATAAATATATTGAATATGTGTATATGGTAGAATTTGAGAGAAATCAAATCGAATATGATCAATCCGATAAGTAAAGAGAGTTTTCGGTAAAGTCGGGTTTCGCATGTATTTGTGCTTTGATGAACGTAATTAAGGAAATGACTTAATTATGGTGAACCAATAGTATTTGAGTAATTCCAGAGAGGTTTGGAGGGCTAGGATCATTCCGCAACATTTCTGAAACTTTTCGAAAGATTTTTCGGAAATGCATAATTTACATATTTGAGCTACAGTATTGATATAGATCGATGTATAATGATGTTGTATGAGTATTGGATGTATTATGAGAAAAGAAACCGAAATCACTGAAAACAGATATAATTTGGGTTTTCTCGGAAAGTATGGGAGTTTATGTTCTAAGTAAGTTTCTATGATTAACGACCTTAACCGTCCGTATTTTGTGTTACAGATGGAGAAAGAGAGAGAAAGAATAGCATGGACCCCAAGTAAGTACCTCACTATGATCTTGCCAAGGTATGATAGCTAAATGTATATTTATATATGAGTAGATATGAGTATAGATTTCAGATTTACAGAAATATGTAGCAGTGGTTATGGAGTTGTAGAAAGTATGAAATGAGGGCTTTCAGAGGTACTGTCAATAAGATTCATAAAAGAGCAGATATAGAAACCAATTTTCTAAAAGTATGCACAATGTTGGGTTTCCAGATAGCAAGCTAGTATCATCATGAAAAGTTTAGCACAAGGTGTCGTTATATTTTTATAGTTAAACATATCTCCTAGTAGAACGCGTTTTCAGTACACGAGATGTAAAAGTTTTGTAAGGAGTTTTAACGAAGTTTCCAGACTTCAGTTTAGTCCTAGTCTGAGTGTGGAACCAATGTATGAAATGTATTGATATGTTTAATGACATGTGCGAGCATTTCCCTTATAGATGCGTTTGTTAAAATGGAGTACGGGTCTATTTTGTATGTATTAGATGAGTGAGATGTCACCAGCTCGTAATGGAGTGTGGTTGACTTTGCTGTTGTGTATATGGATTATTTTATTGCATTGCATTGCATTTCATTGCATGACTTACACAATCATAGGGTTGATATGATGATGCATATGCATTTTGCATACCCAGAGGGAGACATAATGCACATTGACAGATACAGACCCAGGACCAGGGGCACGATGATGCGTAACGCCCCTGGATCTTGGTTATAGTGAACGAACACTATTCTTTAAAGTTGATTTTTATGATGTATTTTACATATCCGACTTATTTTTACGCTGTTAGGGCATTAGTTGATTTCATTATAGTTATTTCATGAAAGAAACTATTTTATACAGTTTTGAGATTCAAAGCATGATTCTTATGTTTTCGAGGCATGGGGGAAAAACCCACCTCAGTATGTAACTTGATTTAGATATGGAATTGACGGAGAGCACATGTGCACATGTAGAGGACTGAGGGGGACATGACTAGGGATTACAGATGCCCCTAGATCCTAGTTTCAGAGCTTGGAGGCTAGCATAGATTCGCACCCCCAATTTTAGTTCAGTGGCTTGGGGGACGACGATATGTAACGCCCCAAGACCACTAGTTTCAGGGACATGAGTGGCATGCTTTGGGGGACGACGATATGTAACACTCCAAAGTCATGGGTTTCCATTCCTGGCTCTAGTTAGGCGTATGGGGGGACGGCGATACGTAACACCCCCATACGTCAGGTTTTCAAAGACAGAGACAAGTTTTTCAAAAATAGTTTTCAGAGATCAGTTTCAAAGATAGTTTTCAGAACAGATCTTTCAGAAACAGATTTTTCAGAAACAGATTTTCGGAAATGGATTTTCAGAGACAGATTTAAAGAAAATGATGGTTTATAAATGAGTTTTCAAGAGAAATAATTTTAAGGGAATCTCAGAGATTTACAAACAGAAAATGATTTCCAGAAAAGTTTCACAGGAAGATATTTATTTTCAGACAAGAAAAGAGTTTTCAGAATGATTGGATTTATTGAGATATTTTCTTTGATATGGAAATTTAGTGATATCCAGTTCTGATTTGATGAGTAGCATCGTAGTATGCTATAAGTATGTGCCTTGTATAAGTTGTGTGATGATATGCATGATCAATTTGTGATATTAATGTAAGGGTTGAGTGTTGGGTGTTTACCATACTTAGAATGCAGTTGTGAGGATTCCAATGAATGGAATCAAGCATCGGTATCTTATACTATATAGAGGTCCGAGGCTTCAACTCTGTGTTTCAGTAGAAGTTTTACAACTCATAGATAGCTAATGCATATATTTTAGCTAACGTAATTCATATGAAGTAATTAGCCATAGTTTAAGCTGACTAAACCACCACGAGTTTATGATGGCTTTAGCCATGGGTTTGGGTGGTTTGGTAGGTAATAAGTTAGTTCCAATTAGGAGAAAATCTGATGTTGTAGTATATAAAGTATAGCTACAGTGTGAAAAAAGAGTATGTACATATGTGGATGAATGCTTCTAGATTGGTGTATGAGAGATGTAAGAATTCTGAAGATGTGACGTTTAGTGTGAAATCGAGAAGATAAGTTCATTATATTATTGCATTTAGTTCAATGAGTAAAGTATCCAGGTATGATATAAGTAAATGGCCATCGGGTAAGGATGTGATTTATAAGTTTGTGTATTTAGATATATCTGATATCTATTTAAGTTCTTGTTGTCACTTGATATATTTACATAAGACGTGAGTACTTACTGAGCTTTATAGCTTACACCCCGACTGTTTTCTAGTTTTGCAGATTCACATTGGACTTAAAAAGCTAGAAGATTTTCCTTGATGTCTTGCAGACAGTGGATCACCCCGATGCAGTCAAGTCGGTCTTGAGTCGTTGTATGGTTTTGGGATGTGTAATTGGGCTCCCACATCCTTAGTTTATTTATTTGTATCACATGTGTAGTTTTAATCGTGCTGAGCACGTAGTTATTTGTAGTTATTTGTTTTATGTCAGGCCAGAGGCCTATTTACATATGAGTTGAGATTTTTCTGGCCGGAGGCCTATTTGCATGAGTTGAGATGATTGTTTTTGGATTTAATATCAGACACCTCGAGGTGCTGGACTTGGATCCAAATGTCATGATTTTTAGCAAAGGTCATGCCGAAATTTTAGTAGAAATAGAGGCTTATGGAGATTGATTTTCCTGTCTCCTGCCGGTAGCATCCTGGCTTTGGGCAGGATGTTACAAATGTTGTCTATGGGGAGAGCAAAGTCAATTATGTTCTCTCTATGAAAAATTTATATGAGATAATGATATGCATGCATCCTAAACCATCAAAAAATGGAAAGATGGCATTAAATGCTCAAATAAAAACAAATTTGTATGTCATTCTAGTATGAAATACTTGCATACATGAATTTTAATATTCTCAATAAGTCTATGTAGTGATGGGATGGTGAACACGAACGGTTTGAAGTTGAAAAAACTTGTGGACCACTACGCCTAAGTTCCACATCATACGCCGGCAACAAAAGTATGCTCATGTATGCTAAGTGAGAAAAAATGAGTGAGTTCATAGCAGCCTAAGGCTAATAACCTATTAGGGAACTCGAACCGTACACATGATCGTATTTCGCATAAATACAAGGTGGCGTATGAAACGTTAACCTATGCATTAAGGAAAGTGGAATTTCACAACATGCAGAATTCGTTAACTGAAATCTAGGTATTTCATGTCATCTTCAATATTTGAATAAAGAAAAAAAAGCATTTTCGGGAAATATATTGTGCCATAAACTCGGGAAATTGGAAATCAATCGCATAAAAGTTTGCATGCAAAGCATGCTTGGCAAATGAAAATATAAAATATGGATTCCCAATTGACGGCATAAGCATAACACATGTGCGATATGGAGCATGCTCTTCACTGCCAAGAAGTTTTTAGAGAACTAATCATCATTAACAGAAGAAGAAAAATGAGGTGAAAAGTGACAAAGTGAACAGAAAAAATGAGCTATCTGTTGGGGCGGATCCAGATCCTTTAGGGTCTGATCGGTGACCCACGCAACGGAAGCGGTCCGAATCGGCGGGTCCAGGGTATGTATACATTTCAAAAATTATAACTCATGACTATATTGGCGTGCCAATATGGTCCATAAGTCAATTTTGTGGTTTCTAAAATTCTAAATTGCTTCTTACCATTTCCATATATTACCCAAACACTCAAAATCTAATTTTGACATCACAACCAACACCAAACACATATTGCACACATCCATAACAATTGATGAATAAATCATATTTTTCATAATATCAAACATGATATAATGCACAAATGCATTCAAAACACATATGTGCATCATTTTGAATCCAAATCGTAAACCAACCATGAATCCCACAAAAAAGCAGCTCAAGTATAATTATAAGTAATTTAAAGGTGGTCAAATGATTCTAGAATGGTGGCCTTGGTTCCAAATCATCAATTAGAATTCCAAACTTTAATTAATTTTCGATTGGTGTGATGAATTCCAATATCACAGGTTTATAAGTTGGTTATTTTATGCCTTGGGTAATATATTGGTTTATTTATTGAGTCTTAGTCTTAATGCTTCCTGTTAACTGGCCATTAATAAGATTGATTTGGTAAACTTAAAATGAAATTGTAAAAGAGATTTTAGGTTTAGCCTAAGACTCAAAAGCTCACGATCTCACCTTGGGGTAAATTTCTATTAGGTAGATTTCCTTACAGTATAGAAATATACCTATCGGGCGAGGGTAGCCATAATTGGAACTTAAACTTAATGATTTCAGAGTTTCTTAATTAACATATGAATATAGTTAATTGGGTTAGTTTGGGTGTTTGAATCTGACTATCGGAAGAGGCTTTTGCATAATTTCGTGTTCCAGGTGTTGGACAATTATGACCCATAGCGTCACTATTTGTACATATTATGGTGTTGTTGTACAAATTAACTATGTGACAAAGGAAATTGCTCTTTTATCATTTGTGATTAGATCACCAAGATGTATAAATAATGAAAGGTCCATATGATTAGTTCTGGATTGAGATGATATGAGACAATATCAATCCACAATGGTTTAATCATTAAATATCCCTAGTCACAGTATTATCGAGATCGGACATCGATAATGCGTAAAAGACTAGTATTACACTTGTGCGCGTTGTGAGGGCATAACGTCATAGTTCTCATATATTTGGCTATATGATACTCATGCAAGTGTAGTAGGAGGTTGTGTTTTACCGATGGTACGGAAAACAGCTTCGCTCTGGATAGACCCCTCGGAATTCCATTGGTAGTATTACAATGTGTCTATGGAAGTCCGAATCAGGGTAGGTGTATTTGGTCTTAACCTGAGACTTGCACCGCTAATAGTTGTGACAATCAATGTACTTTGTTTTGGTCGTCCAGGGCTTTAACAGGTTCTGTGTACGCCTCTTCTGGGTATATTGAGAATCATAGTGTATTGGGTTAATTACAGAGATGTTTATCCGATTATAGAGACTAGTTACCAGAGATCTGATATGTACATCGTACGGGGCAGACACATTTCCAGCCCCAAGTCTTGCATGTGACATCCGATACTGGATCGAGATACGCAATACTACGTATACTACGTCTGATATAGATCACATATTCGTGTAAGGATATTTCTGGAGAATTGGGTAGGCATGGCGCTTTGCTAGAAGCCAACATTGTCTTGTAAATCGGGAAAAACGTAGTACTAGGTACTTACGTGTTCGGATAGTCCGACGACCGAATTTACTGCCAACATATCCGGGGATCTCATGGGTCGCTTTCCGAAGATTCACCGATGACGTATGACTCACACTTTATTAATCTGGGATTAATTAGATGAGAGAGAAAATTAATATGGGATTAATTACGGAGATATTTTATCTAGGATAAAATAGATAAAATATTATTTAAAAGAGAGAAAACGATTAATTTGGAATTAATCAATAAATTAATATATTCGATATATTAAACAAAAATTGGATGTCGACGCAGAATTGAAATTAGATTTTAATTCGGGCGAACGAGTTAATTTAGAATTAATTCGTTAGCGACGTGAAAAGTAATTTTGCTAGGCATAATTATTTAATTACGTCGCAACGAAAAATTCGTTAATTTGGAATTAGCGAACCTGAGCCCGGGAGTGTTTGCAGCGCACTCGCATTTCGAATTCAAGTGCGGCCCACAAGTCACATCAAGCGTCAAATCACTAGTCAATCGATTGATGTGACAACTTGTCACTTGATTGTGTGAATAGTGATGGAAGTTGATGGAGTTGTTGATTGGCTTAATTGTTTTGACTTTTGGAAAGCCAAAATTTTGGTTAATGAATTTTGAATTCATTTTATGTGTATTAGATACACATTTTTTTTAACCACCAACACTTATCACACAACACACTCTCTCTATTCTTCTCCATCTCTCTCACGGCCATAGGCCAATTTCTTCTTCCTCTTCACTGGTTTTGCCGAGAGTTGAAGGAAGACCAAGGTGATTTTTGCGGCAAAAAATTACCGAGTGCTAGCACACTTTAGAGTCTTACAAAGGTGATAGGGAAACCCACCCGTGGGCTTGGAATTCACATCACCAAGCTTGGAGAGGACCGAAAATGGAACAATTTGGAGCTCAAAAATTCTGCACTGCCGAGAGCCTTGGAGGAGTCTCAAAGGGCTTAAAAAGTTTTTGTTCTTCGACGCATCGCCTCAACCGATCGATGTAAGTATTCCACAACTTCTTCGAGTATTCACATGTTAATTTCATTGCTTTAATCGATCCTCGGGACCTTAGAGAATCCCAACAATGGTATCAGAGCGGTTTGAGCATGAAACTTGAATTTAGGGTTAAAATTGGGTAAATTGATTTTGAGCATTATTTGATAAAATTACTTGATTGAATATGCTTAAATGATGTCTAATTGAAGTTGGATGTGATCAATTTCATGAAAATTGATTTGGAACAATTTTCCCCAAAATGTGAGGCTTGGCCGAATACATTATTGCCCTAAATGTCTTGGTATTTTTTGTTTCTTTGATCATTGGATAACTTGAAACAATTGGGAAATGTTGATTTGTAATTCAATTGGATTGAAAACGAAATCGGATTTGAAAACCCCATAATGCCGAGACATGTAAGCATGGAAAATGAGTTGATTTTTGATTAAAATGTGTTGGACATGTTTTGATGTTAATGAGCATAATTAATTGTACAAATTTGTATTTTGGAAATGTTAATTTGGGTAATTAATTATGGCTTTACACTTTGAGTAATTAAATTGTGAAATTGGAATTTTGGAATTTAATTATGTTGGGCCAAATTTGGAATTGGGCTTGCAAAGTTGTAATTGGGCTAATTGGGCTTGGTTTTACCAAGATGGGTTTAGGCTAAATTGGTTGGATCCAATTGGGCCCAAAACCATATCCATAAAGTCCAATTATGACCAATGGACCTTAATGAATTAATTGGGCCTAATGGGCCTAAATTGGTCTCTAGGCATATAAGGGTGATTCCTTAAATGGGCTTTGGTAATTGGATTTGACCCATGTTGACCAAAAGTCCATGCCTTAAGAAATTAATTAAAAGCCCATTGGACTTTAAATTAAATTAACATTGGATGTTAATCGGGCTTTGAGACCCGTAACGGTTAGATTTAGAATCTAAGTCGTAAAGGTTCGTTAATAAAGTGTAATATTTAATTTGGAATTAAATAGCGAATTAGTATTGAATACAAATTGAATTGGATTTAATTTTGTAGTTTAATATAATTCAAGAATTCGTACTTTGAGTACTTATTCGCAAAATGAGTTTGACTCGTCCAAAATCAAATCGTTGTTTGAACATTGAATGGTCATTAATTATCAGGTTAATTAATTGGATTAGATTGATTGATAACATGCTTGTGTGAATACATGGTTGCGATGCATGAATAATGTATATCAGATGGATATTAGATGGGTGGGGATATTTTGGAAATTGTTGTAATAAATTTAGAATTTATTAATTGGACCTGCGCGTCTAGCCTATTACCTCTTTGACTCTATGTATTTCTCTTCTCACCTATTCCCCTCAATGTAAATGAGGTTTCTTTAGAAGTGTTATGTAATCGGGTAGAAGTAATACTTGTGCTAGCGGGAGAGAGGAAATAGAGAGATTTGTTCTAGGAACAATGTGTTTAAGTATCCATCCGCATATCATTATTATATTTATTTATATGCGCCTTATTATGTGTTTAGAATGCATGTTTAAGGGTGTATGATGATGAGACCTTAACAAAGAAAATTAATTGGTTGCCAATTGCACGCGAAAAACCCTCAACATCATATTAAGCGTTTTTCCTTCCATTGAGTGATTCTTACTCAAGATCCAAGACTGGCATTGGTTTGTTGGCCAAAGTCAAGGCCTTTTTCCGTCGAGGATGTGTTTGAATCATGAAGGCTTTGTTCCATATCGGTGTATTGTCCAAGTTGTGATTTGTTGGCCAAAGTCAAGATCACTTCTTGTCCATCGACATTGATTACTAAGCTTTCCAAGGTCAATGGGTTCCGCTTAACTGGGATCACTAAGTTTGTTGTGCCAAAGCCAAGGCTTAGTTGATTCAGAGGAAAAAGGTTAGGCAATATATTGGATATATTGGCATATATGAGATATATTTTTCGGACTTGGATATCCACCTACTGGATCTAGGAATTGGATGGGATCCAATTGATCTTAGAGATCTACCTAGTTAATTATCATACAATTTGTTGGCCAAAGTCAAGATTGTGTGTTATTTAACGGGATCCTAGCCCACTAGGAAACAAGGTTTCCCGAGTACTCCAGAGAGGGTTAGAGGCTCGCCGAAAAATAGTGGGAGGCAAGTATTAAATTTGCAATATTCGTTTAGTAACTTGCCATACGCGCTCATATCAAATATTTCGTCAAATAAATTATTTATTAGTTGGACTAATAATTAATGTTGTTTTAAATAAAACAGTTGGACTGTATTCAAACTATTTCAATTAATAGTTGATTTTATAATTGGATTATAGTAATCAATATAATTGAATTTAACCTATTAAATTATAGTTGATTATATAGTTAGACTATATTAATCATTATAATAAATAGTACCTAAAATCGTTGATTAAATAGTTGAACTATTAGAATCAAGATAATTGAAAGATTAGTGTTTAAAACATAATCCTGGGTGAAAATGTATTTAAACGAATTTAATTTTCAAATTGGGAATAAAATTACAGGATAGTCCTGAATACTAAGAAGTTACTTTATTTGATAAAATAACATCTTAGGCCTAAGCTCGGAGTTAAGCAAATAGTAGAGCATGATCTTTGGAAGATTCATGTGATGATAACTTTAGTGCTTAATCCATTAAGCTTGCCAAATAGACTCCTTAATTTCATAGTCAGAACTAAGGATTAGATCCTTAAAGTATGATAATGAAATTGAAGGATCTTCATAGATCTATTCTTAGATCTTAGAAGTACTAAATTGCAATATAAAACTCTTGGAGAGTTAATGGCTATACTCAATGAGACAAAGCCAAAGTTTGCAATAAGGCAAGAAGCGTAAGGCGCATCTTATTTCGACATTCCGGAAGGCCAAGGCTTGGCCAAAGGCTTCTGGGGTACTGAAAGGGGCAAAGGCAAAATCGTTATAATCTTCTGGGAAGAAAAAAGACATATCCCAAGATGTCTGCCTAAATTGTGGCAAACGGGGACACGGAAGCGTGACTGCCGTATGGACAAGGCAGACATGAAGGAATTAAAGAACGGGCAAGGCTCTGACTTCAAATATATTTTTCATAAATATATTCACTACTAGTATTAAAATTGGATTTTAGATACTGGATGTGGTACATAAATTTGCATTGATGTGCAGAATCTGCTGACAAGCAGGATACTGACTTCAGTTGAGATTAATCTGCGAATCGGAAACGGGACAACAATCGCTGTTTTAACCATAGATACCTAAGTTTAGGAACTACCCTTCGGGTGTGTACTTAAATTTGGAAACTGTTACAATGTGACTAGTTTGACTAGAAATATTATCTCTATATCAAGGTTTAACCCGTTGCGGGTATAGCTTTATATTCTAGAACACTAAAGTGTTTTATTTTATAAAGATGATATTGAGATAAACACATTAGATTTGAATAACAGTATTTATATTTTGAATATAAATAAATCTCAAAAATATAACATGACAAACAAATAGCTCGAACTGAATTAATTAGTTGAAACTTTATTGTGGCATTCGTTGTGTTGTTTTTATTTGATTTTTAGTCAAAAAAATTCAAAAAATTTAAAAAAAAAAAAAAATTTTGTGTTTTTAATTTGACTAATTAGATGAAATTGGTGTGAGATAATTGAGTAAGGAATTTACACTTCTGAGACATATCTTAACCTATTTCGTAACAAGTTAATTTTTGTTTATTTCCTTTTGAATTATTGAATTTATGAATTCTCCATAATACTGACTAAAATGGATCTTCATATGCTCAATTGACAGGTATTATCAATATGCATGGTAATATACGACCATAAGCTGTAATTGAAAAGCTTGTAATATTCAGTGCTCTAGTTTAATTGCAGGAAGCATCTAAAAAAGTGATGGAATTAAAAAAAAAATTATATATTAATTTTAAAAAAACATCTGAGATCCGAGTAATTAAGTCCGAAGGGGTGTTTTAACACCTAGTTCCCTAAAACCAACTGGTTTGGGAGTCACTGGCCCAAAGCTCGCTACATGGATTGAAGATGTTATAAAAAAAACAATATGAGATCCGAGTAATTAAGTCAGAAGGGGTGTTTTAACACCTAGTACCCTAAAACCAACTGGTTTGGGAGTCACTGGCCCAAAGCTCGCTACATGGATTGAAGATGTTATAAAAAAAATCAGAAAATAAATTTCATTGCTAAAAAAAGTGTGAATTTTGATATAACTTTAGGACAAAAATATTACTTTCTTTTCAACTACACTTATGAATATTGTGGGCACAATGAGTTGATTAATACTTTGTTGGTTGTGTATATGGAGAATGGTAAAAATAATCGGAGAATTTACTTATTTAGTAATTTAGAAAGAAAGAAAACAACTATTAACTTGGATAAGAAGTTTCACTTGTTTAGTCACTAACTTGTTTATTCTATTTTCTTTTATCTTTTTGCTTTTGTGTGCATTTGACGTTTGTAGGTATCGTTGCTGTAAGCCCTCACGAGACTACAACTCGTCCACTAGGGACACCTAGGGGTTTAAAGGCTTGTTGCATACGCTAAATGCAACCGTGATCCCTACGAAAGTGGCTTAGTTTATTTTTAATTGTTTATTGTATTTTATTTTGTTATTTTGCTCGAGTACTAGCAAAATATTAGGTTTGAGGGTGTGATGAGTGGAAAATATATCAATATTTACCGCCCCTTTTACTTAATATTTTGTATAGTTTCTCGAGTTTTATGAACGTTTTGATGTGTTTTAGTTTATTTTGTAGATAAAATAAAATCGGGACTTAATGGAATCAATCAGGATGAAATGTGGAACAAATAAGGGCAAAAACTGGACTTGACATTTTGATTTTGGAGATTGGAAACTTGAAATGGCGTTCTAACAAAGTACAATTTCAGAAATTTCAACTTTGCATAATTGTTGTATTTTGGCCGTAACGTTTTATTCTAATATTGGATTGAGGTGATTCAAGTTCCAGATTAAAGAAGACACAAAAATCTACAACTTTGAAGTTCATAATAATTTCAAATTCTGAAGTTTCCATGACCAAAATTGATAAAACATCCAGAAGTGTGTTATGTGTAATTATTAAAGTCATTTTCAAAACAAAAAAAAATAATAAAATAAAAAAATGAAAATTTTCAAACTTCCACCAAACATGCTTGCATGTTTGGTGGAGGATTTGGTGCCATGTTTGGTGGAGCAATTGGTGGAGAAATTGGTGGAAGCCTTTAGATTTGTCTATAAATACCAAGCTAAACTTTGTAAATTTTTCATGTTTTCTTTGGAGGAATTTCTCCATGAAAACCTAAAGGAAAGTGTCTTGTATATTTATTTAAGTTTTCTTGTATTTTCTTTTTATTTAATTAATAAAATTTTGTGTCTTTTCATTTACAGCATGAACAGGTAATCTCATTCTGCTGTGGTGAAAATGTGAGACTTTTAATATAATAAATCAGATTAATCTCCCTTATTTTAATTAAAATTTGGATTAATTAGTTACCGCCTATATGGCCGGTTTAGGTGACAACCTTATTTACCGCCTATATGGTCGGTTTTACATTCCAGACGTAGTTTCCGCCTATATGGTCGGTTTAGGTAATAATCTTGTTACCGCCTATATGGTCGGTTGGAATTAGTTGAGACAAATGAAATTTCCCCCTTTATGGTCTGGTTAAATAAAATTAATTAATCAGTAAACATTGACAATAAGAGAGATTTCTAATTTTAAAATATTAAAAGTGGATCATTTAACCCCAACATTTTCTTTCATTATTGTAATTTTACTTTTATTTATTTTCAAGTTATTTTTTTATGATGTTTTGTTTCATTAAGTTTTTAGTAATCCTAGGTATGTGTCGTAGCTAAATACATAATCTAGGGGTGTGATGAATTCCAATATCACCGGTTTATAAGTTGGTTATTTTATGCCTTGGGTAATATATTAGTTTATTTATTAAGTCTTAGTCTTAATGCTTCTTGTTAACTGGCCATTAATAAGATTGATTTGGTAAACTTAAAATGAACTTGGAAAATAGATTTTAGTTTTAGCCTTAGACTCAATAGCTCACGATCTCACCTTGGGGTAAATGTCTCTTAGGTAGATTTCCTTACAGAATAAGAATATACGTGTCGGGCGGGGGTAGCCATAATTGAAACTTAAACTTAATGAATTCAGAGTTTCTTAATTAACATAGGAATATAGTTAATTAGGTTACTTTGGGTGTTTGCATTTGACCATCGGAAGAGGCTTTTGCATAATTTTGTGTTTCAGGTTAATAAACCGATGTATTGCACAAACATGAGATAATCACTTCATCTTTAAAAGATATTGGAAGGATTCACAACCCTAGATAGTTTTATAATATTGATTTTTCCTTTAATTTACTTTCACAATGTTTTATTTACATGTTTTAGATAAAAATCACCATCCAACCAAAAATCAATCAATTAGATACTCGTAGACATTTAGCTTCAATAAATTAATAGCTAAGGTATTAAGTCCTCGTGGGATCGATACATTTTATATTACTTGAGCGATATGTGCGCTTGCATAATGTGTGTACTTACCACCGATCAATGGGTGTAATTTTAAATCATTTAATGAAATACTATATTCTATTACTAGTGTATAGGAAAAAACCAGGGCTGAATCAGAGTTTGGAAACTCAGAAACATATGAAAATAAATTCGGTGCGCACCACGGGAGCGCATGCACGTGAGGTCACATTGTAGCACCCATCTCTCCGTACCTTTTTTTAAAAATTCATTTTGATTTGCATTTCCTCAGCCGTTCAGCTATCTGGAAACATATAGTTGAAGGAAATAGGGTTTTTAACCCTAATGATTTCTATCATACCCTAAACACTTTTAAAATACCCAAAATTAATTTTATTATCAAAATCAACATCAACACATGTTATAGAACAAAATTCAAGTTTTTCAAAATATCAAATATTTTTACAAAAATATAAATTTATTCTAAATACACATATGCGTAAATTTTGAATCCAAAACACACCAAATTAGAATCCCACAATGAAGTTACTCGTGAACAATTCTAGGTCACGCAAATGTAGTCAAGTGATTCTAGAATGAGTCATAGCTCCAAGCTTTAATCTAGAGTTCCAAAATCTTATTAATTATTTCATGTCCAACATGAACATCTTTGACCTAATTAACAAGTATATTATGTTTATACTTCTAAAGTATCCTAACACAATTTATTAGACTTATTTCAACTTCAAGCTATTTAATCATGCATCCAATACATAAAAAAACATAGCTTAAGAGAAGTTCAAATTTACTTAGCAAGCTTGATGTAAAGATCCAATATTCTTCTCTTTGTTAAAATAGTTGGAGAACTTCCAAGGTTTGCAAGCTTCCTTCCAATATCCAATCTTGATTCCAATGCTAGCAACCTTTACTTCAAGATCTAATAATTATTTCTCCTAGGTAAAATATTGTAGAGATCTCACAAGCTTCTCTATACACTTCTCTTGTTGGACAATTATGACCCATAGCGTCACTATTTGTACAGATCATGGTGTTGTTGTACAAATTAACTATGTGACAAAGGAGATTGCTCTCTTATCATTTGTGATTAGATCACCTTAGATGTATAAATGATGAGAGGTCCCTATGATTTTTTCCTGGACGGAGAATGATATGAGACAGTATCAGTCCACGTAGGATAAATCATTAAATATCCCTAGTCAGAGTATTATCGAGATTGGACATCGATAACTACGTAAAAGACTAGTATTGCACTTGTGCGCGTTGTGAGGGCACAACGGCATAGTTATCATATATTTGGGTATTGGATACTCATGCAAGTGTAATAGGAGGTTGTGTTTCACCGATGGTACGGGAAACAGCTTCGCTCTGGATAGACCCCCTCGGAATCCCATTGGCAGTATGACTGTGTGTCTGTGGGAGTCCGAAATCATGGTAGGTGTATTTGGTCTTAACCTGAGACTTGCACCGCTAATGCTTACGACAATCAATATAGTTTGGTTGAGGTCGTCCAGGGCTTTAACCGGTTCTGTGTACGCTAATACTGGGTATGTTGAGAATCGTAGAGTATTGGGTGTGATGTCAAGACGGAAGTATCACTCCAGTCATAGTGGAGATGATGTCACGTAGGATACGGTATTAGTACTCTTAAGTGCTGCGCGGCCATCGGGATATTATGACTAGGTCATGTATATCCGATTATAGAGACTAGTTACCAGACATCCGACATGTGCTTCGTACGGGGCAGACACAACTCCAGCCCCAGGCCTAGCACGTGACCATCCGATACTAGATCTATATGCACTATACGATGTATACTACGCCTGATACAGATCTTTCATTCCTGTAAGGATATTTCCGGAGAATTGGGTAGGCATGGTGTTTTGCTAGAAGCCAACCTTGTCTTGTGAATCGGTAAAACGTAGTACTTGGTACTTACGTGTTCGGATAGTCCGACGACCGTATTTACTGCCAACATATCCGGGGATCTCATGGGTCGTTTAACATTGATTCACCGATGATGTATGACTCACACTTTAATTAATCTGGGATTAATTCGATGAGAGAGAAAATTAATCTGGGATTAATTACGGAGATATTTTATCTGGGATAAAATATCGTCTAAAGAGAGAGAACGCGATTAATTTGGAATTAATCGGTAAAATAAATTTAATAGTTAAATTTGATTTTTCTATTTAATTTATTCGAATGGGCTAAAATTAATATATCGGATATATTAATATGAATTGGATTTCATTACGAAATTAAAGTCGGACTTTAATGCGAACGAACGAATTAATTTAGAATTAATTCGTAAACGACGTTCGTAATATATTTGCGTGGCATCGATATTTAATTAAATTAGATTTAATTATTTAACGACGGAAGTTCGTTTAATCGGATTAAATAGAATCGAGCCGCGGCAAATGTTCGTAGAGATATTTGAATTTTTCAATTCAAATATGTGGGGGCCATGTGTGGTAGGTGTACCTACCACCCAACTACCTTGTTTTACTTTTGGAAAACCATTTACCCACACCTACCACGTTTAGGGTAAAAGTGAAATGGTTTTTACCTAAAGTATAAAAACAAAATATCTCTCTACACTTTAAAAAACTATCATTATTCATTAGATGAATATTTTAGAAACCCTAGAGAACTCTCTCTTCACTCTTTCTCCCTCAAAAAACGCCCAAGGGGCTGCCATACACTGTCAAAAATGTGACAGTCCAAGAGAGGATGAAACTTGATTTTGTAGCAAGATCCAAGTGCTAGTACACTTCTAAGAGGCATACGAAGGTGTTAGGGAAACCCACCCACGAGCCGGGAATCGTTAGACAAAGATTGAAGCTCCAAATCTCAGCTCAAAATCTGATTTTTCAAGGCAGTGAACTGCACTGCAGTGGGCGTGGAAATGGAGGCCAAAATCGTTTTGTTTGTTGTCGTATCGTCTCAACCGATCGATGTGAGTATTCCGCTACCTCCGTTGATGTATTCACACATGTTTTTCATGCTTGTTATGATCTTGGGACCTAAATAGAAACGAACAATGGCATCAAGAGCCTAGGTTCAAGCATGAAACTTTTAGGGTTAAAATTTGGGTAAACTTATTTTGAGCATGATTGGAATGAATTGAATGTTTGAGTATGCTTATAACATGTTTAATTAAGGATTGATTGGATCAATTTAATGAAATAATGATTGGATCAATTTTCCCCAATTCTTGGAGCTTGGCCGAATGTATAGGGTGTTTGGAATTCTTGGAATTTTTTGATTTTGATTCATTGGATAAGTTAGAATCATGTAGGATGATGTTAATTTGAAATTAATTGGATTGAATTTTGAGTTGAACAAAAATCCCCAAATACTTACCTTGGCCGAATGTAATCCCCTAAATTGAGTCTTGGATTTTTTGATTTTGAACATTGGATGTATTGGAAATCATTCGGGATGATGATTTAATGTTAATTTGGATTTGATTGGATTGAATTCGGATTTGGACAAAAATGCATCCCTTGGCCGAGACATGTAGCATGGTTAATGGGTTTGATTTTTCATCAAAGTATGTTGGACATGTGATTATGATAAAAGCATGATTAATTGGACATAATGATGTTTTGGAAATATTGATTTGGTTAATTGATTATGTAATACACTTTGGTAATTAAATTGGAAATTTGGAATTTGGTAATTTAATTATATGGGCCTTAAAATTGGATTTGGGCTTTTAAAGTTGTAAATGGGCTTATTGGGCTTTGTTGTACAAAGTTGGGTTTAGGCAAATTGGATTGGATCCAATTGCGCCCAAAACCGCTTCCATAAAGCCCAAATGCAACTTAATGAACCTTTAAAGTTTAATTGGGCCTAATGGGCTGAAATTGATTTCTGGGCTTATGGGGTTACTCCTTGATTGGGCTTTGGTTGCCAAAGCCCATGCCTTAAAGAAATTAATTGAAAGCCCATTGGACTTGAATTAAATTGACGTTGGACGTTAATCGGGCTTTGAGACCAATAACGATTAAATTTGGAATTTAAGTCGTAAATGGTTTATTAATAAAGTGTAATATTTAATTTGGAATCAAAATAGTGAATACGTATTAAATACATATTAGTATTAAAGCCCATACGTATATGCATTGTTACATGTTTTCATGTCTATTTTTTTGTCCGTTTACATTGCATTGATGATTATGTATGTTATTATCCCTTGCGGTATATCGGATGGAAACCCAGACGTAAATTCTGTAGCCGAATCTGAATGGACGGTAGTACGGTCTGTACTTAGGATACAACTCCACGTGCCACTCGGGAAATACTCATACATGCGTGTGGACTTCTTTCTTTATATTTTATGCATTTTTACCTTTTAGTTATTCATTTTGCATTATGCGTGTGTGATTAATTATTTATATTGCATTATACTTTCCCCTTTTTTATATTTTACATCAGTTATATTAATTTATTTCATTAAGTCGCCTTATATTATGCATGAATGATTTAATTACATCTTTGAGTGAAGCCATATTATTTTTATTAATATTTATGGATGTGAAAATTTGTGTTTATTTGAATTGCCTTGCATGAACTGCATAAGACTTGGCTATACCATTGTGTGAACCCGTCCATTGTACTAGCATAAGTGAGGGACCATTCTGAACCCAACGGTTTGAGGTCTTCCCTTGCGAGGGGTGAGTGCGACCTTAAATCTTTCCCAGTTCACGTTTGGTGGCAACTCCTTCATTCTCCGATTTAGTCCCCCATAGGCTAATCCGTACTCTCTACGGGCTGTGAGCCCAACAGTGTCGTGGTCGCCGAGCATCATAATCATAGCGGTAAACCCCGCTTCACTCCTACAGATGGCGACTCCACTGGGGATAGAGAATCTGCCCCGAATAATGCCTTGTAGTGTCTGCGGCTTTACCTTTGGTTAACCAAGTCTTATATATTTTGCATACCCTTCTTACCCCCGATGGCGTCATATATCGTGAATTCATTTTCACTCAAGGCGGCAGATCGTTATGTGATGATAACCATAGTTATGTGTATTATAAAAGCTACCAATATGCTTGTGTTTAGGCCCATTATCTCTTGGATCCATTTGGGCTTCTCGTCATAGATATGAACTTGTTGGGCTACTTAAACTGGGATGAGTTTGTATCTTATGATGATTGGGACAAAAGTTTTCAAAGTGACGATGGGCTACCTTGTGTTTGGGCCCCCTATCATTTGAAGTTATTTAGCCACCTTATCGCAAAAGTGTAAACTTGTTGGGCCTTTTCAACTAGGACAAGTTTACACCTCGCGATAATCTGATTGAACGCTTTAAAATGATAACGGGCCAACTTGTATGAAAACCTTGATGGGCTTAGAAGGTCCAAACATGATCTGAATATGCCAGATGCATGAGTCAGATATCCGCACAGGCTTTCATCCATGAAGGGTAAGCCTTGTTATGGCATATTTGTATACTTTTGGATATCTCCAAGTCCGTCTCCGCCACAATCATGATTACCGAGGGCCCAATTCATCGTTTCTAGACAATGGTACGATTCCCATAAAAGGCTTAATCAATCTTGTAAATGGGCGATTTTTGCCTTTTACTGATGAAAATGGACTAAGGTAGCTAAGGTTCACCCCTGTAGCGTGGGAGAGAACGATTTTGTATTCCCCACATTGGTGCATAAAATGTGCCATACCTAGGGAAAAATTAAACTTACCACGGGTGTGGGAGGAATAAGGTCGGAAGGGTATATGTTGTTTTGATAACCACATGCATCTCATGTATCTCATGCATACACGTATCATGCTAACCCCTTGTCTTAAAAGCCATCATAGATATCCGTTATGTTAGAGAAGAATGGAGACTTTTCAATAAGAGGTTAGCAAGCATGAATGCGCCAGGCATTGAAGGTTCCCGCATGGATGAATTAGAGTCCAACATCACCAAAATTACCGATCACCTATAAGATTTGACCAACACTGTGGCCAATCTGACAGTACCCCACACAGTGGGAATAGAAAACAACGAGGATGAAAGGCGTGAGGATCCCCCGAATAGTGTGAGCGAAGAAATAACTGTTTTTGATGATGACATGGCTGAGTATGCCGCGGGAAGGATAGAAGGGCCTCAGACAGAGTTATAGAAACTCAGAGAACAATTAGAGTCAGTTACCCGCAAGATAAAGGGAAAACATGAAGATCTATTAGACTTTGATGTGATGACTTTCGAAGACTAGCTGCCTCCCTAGTTTAAAATGTCTGACATGGCCAAGTTCAACGGAAATGGAGATCCAAGGGTCCATTTCTGACAATATGTTTCAGTGATGTGTTCAGTGGGTTTGCCGAAGCGCCAGATGTAGAAGATGTTCGGGATGTCACTAGAAGAGGTGCCTGTAGTATGGTATCATGGCCTGAAGAGAAAGGTCAAGGATGAGTGGAGGGCATTAGCGGAGGCCTTTCTGAACCAATATGTCACGGACATGGAGATAGACTTGTCGATCCGTGATCTAGAAATCACCAAACAGAAGCTAGAAGAGACCTTTAAAGATTATGTGGATCGTTGGAGAAGCCAGCTCTTGAAGATGCAGACACGACCCTTGGTGAAGGACCAGATTAAGATGATCATTAAGGGCACCAAGCCCTCATTTATAACAAACTGAGGAGGATGACCTTCAAGATTAGTGACTTTCGACAGTTAAGGGAAACTATCATGGATATCGAGGAAGAGGAAGCCGAGAACAGAAAGGTTTACGGCCAGAATAGAAAGATTATTGGGGGGCCTTCAGGGACCAAGCTCGCTCCTGCTGAGGTTGCCGCCATCAAGAACATGTGATTCTCCAATTTTGGTAGACCTTTGTCAAAGGTGTTTGAAAAGCTGAAGAGGCAAGGACTCCTAAAACCCTTAGAACCTAAACCACTTCCAAACCCTGTGCCACACCACCTCGACCTAAACCTACACTGTCACTTCCATCAGAAAAAAAGGCCACGAAACTGACAATTGCACCCGCCTTAGGCATGAGATCCAAAACCTCATTGACACCCATAAGATTTCCGACCCAGAAAAAGAACAACCCAACACACACATAAACCCTCTACCAACTATCACTATGTTCCACCACCCACCTACATGATCAACTTCTTGCATTGGGATATGGGATAGCAGCAATGAAGATGAGACAGAGCAGAGGAGAGATTTCTGGGAAAACTTCTCGAGTAGTGACGAAGAGGAGTTAAAGGGGATGACTCGCAGTGAACATTTTTAAAGTAATGTAATGGAGAAAGGTAAATAAGTGCTAAAAGAAGGCCAAGAGGTGACAGAGAATACAGATAACACCGACGGGGATACTGTGTTATGTCAATTGAAGAAGATACGGGCACAAGTGAGCATATGGGATTTATTATACGCCTCTCAAGAGCACAAGCGTGCCATGGTAGAAGCTCTAAGAAAGATAATGGTACCTGAAGATGCAAACCCGACAATGTTCGTAGGGTCGGTATAGAAAGAGGGTAGGCAGATGATAACATTCTCTGAAGAAGAGCTCTCGATGAAAGGGAGGAATCACAACAAGCTGCTATTCATAAAAGTGGAAGTAAGAGGCAAGAAGACATCTTGTGTGATGGTGGATGATCGCTCATCTATCAATGTGTGCCCTTTGAAGATTCTATCAAGGTTGGGTATGCAGATAACAGATTTAAGCCCCTCCAACATGACTATCAAAGCATATGATGATAGCAAACGAAGAGTCGAAGGTACTTTCGTCACAGTAGTCAAAGTGGCCCCGATAGAAGACGAGGTTGAGTTCACAATGCTTGATATCCCAGTTATATTTTCTTTATTATTGGGGAGGCCATGGTTTCATAGACTTGGGGGCGTGCCATCCACTTTGCACCAGGTAATTAAGTTCCCACATAGAGGGGAAGTCGTCACCATCAGGGCTGAAATAGACAATGTTGTGGCAGCTTTAGACATACAACCTTTCCCAAGGTTCCAAGTGGCGGTAAACTTTGAAGAATGGGTGGACCCTAAAGTGGCTAGAATCATGGAAAGAATGAAATATGAGCCGAGTACATGTTTGAGTGCTAGAGGCCGGGGAATAAGAGCACTGCTAGATTTCAAGGGACAGACCACTCAGAGAGGATTGAGGTATAAATCCGATGGAAATGAGCCGAAGACCAGGAAAATAAGGGATGAAGCTGATGGAATAATTTATGAAAGCCACATGATATCAAGGAGAGCCTGAACCCGTAGAAGTCAATGGGATTATGGTACCAGGATTTGAGATCTTCAAGGAAATGATGGGCAAAGAACCACAGGCAGAGAAAGTCGCAAAAGAGGAAGATAAATGGGAAGAAGAACTACTGCAGTTGGAGAATCTGACGCTCGAAGAAAGTAAGAAGCGGAAGAAGACAAGGCTGCAAATGATGATATTTTTATTTTCCTGTCTTATTTGATTGTAATTCTGCATTTATTAATAATAAAGACATTGATTTTTCTTACTTGTTCGAGTCTTTTCCTGTTAGTCTGCATCATAATATGCATGACATGAGCATATTTGACATTAACTCAACAAAGACAAATGCATTTAATCTTGGTACATGTGAAATCCCCAAGAAAATTTCAATTGCAAGTGAGGTTACCTCTGATGAGCAGAAATAATTAGAGAAAATATTAATAAAATATGCAAAAGTATTCGCCTAGTCCTATGAAGACATGCCGGGAGTGGACAGGGGTATTGCCCAGCACATAATACCAACTTATCCGAACATGAGACCAGAAAAATAGAAGCTCCGAAGAATGAGGCCAGAGTGGGTCGAAAAGGTTAGGGAATAAGTCAAGAAGCAGATAGATGTGGGGTTCTTAGAGGTGGTGAAGAACCCCGAGTGGTTAGCCAACATTGTGCCGTACCGAAGAAGGACGGAAAGGTCTGAATATGCGTGGATTATTGGGACCTCAACAAAGCTTGTCCAAAAGATGATTTTCCTCTACCTCATATAGACGTATTGGTTGATAGCGCGGCTCTATCTGCTATGTACTCATTCGCGGATGGATTCTCGGGATATAACCAGGTCTTCATGGCCGAAAAAGACAAGCGTAAGACCGCCTTCGTCACTGTGTGGGGTACATAATGTTACAAGGTAATGCCATTTGGACTTAAGAATACGGGAGCCACTTATCAACGAATGGCCACTACAATATTCCACGACTAGATGCATAAGGAGATTGAGGTATACATGGATGACATGATGGTTAAGTCAGAGACGAGTGCCGGACATATAGAAGCACTGGAGAAATTCCTTCAAAGAGTCGATAAGTACAACCTCCGACTCATCCCCAAGAAGTGTGTGTTTGGGGTAACATCAGGAAAGTTGTTAGGGCATATGGTAGGAATGAGAGGGATAGAAGTGGACCCTGAAAACATCAAGGCAATTACCGAGATGCCCGTACGAAGACCGAAAATGAAGTTAGAGCTTTTCACGGGAAAATCCAATATATCAGTCGATTCATTGCCAAGCAAACATTAGTATGTGAGCCCATATTCAAGCTGTTAAGGAATGACCAACATGTGGAGTGGAATAGGCAATGTCAAGAAGCTTTTGAAAAAATCAAAGAATACTTGGTTAAACCGCCCGTCTTGAGACCCCCAAGGCCGGGAAAACCCTTGGTGTTGTATTTGGCCATAGAACCCAAAGCGCTGAGGGCGATGATGGTATAGGCAAATACACCAGGGGTGGAACATGCAGTCTACTACCTCAGTAAGAAGATGCTTCCATATGAAGCCCACTATCAAGAGGTGGAAAAGATATGTTTGGCGGTAATATGGGCTTCCCGAAAGTTGCGTCATTACTTCCAATCCTATAAGATACAAGTGGTAGCAAAGGAGAAGAACCCCAAGAATGGAGAGGAACCTCGAGAATGAGGATGAGAAACTCCAAAAATGGAGAACAACCTCGGGAATGAGGATGAGCAGAGAGCCTCGAGAATGAGGACGGGTCAGATCTGAAAAAAAAAAGAAAAAAAAGAAAGGCTCGTTGGGTTGAAAATCCACAAAGGATAGCCCAAGCAAAATATAGAGCATGAGTGAGCAAGAAAAATGGTTAATTGTAAAATCTGTGAGGAACAGTTAGCGATAGAGGTATCCATGCAATGCAGTTCATTATTTCATACATATGTACTAAGAAGTAATGCAAACGCCTTTATTGAAACAAATGTTCAAGATGTTCATAGATTGCATAAATCCCAGCTAACAGGGAAATATTAGAGTCAAGTAATTACAAATCATTTCTTTTGTTTCTTAGATGCTGGACCAAGGTCAGGAGATCTAGGAGAAGAACCCCAAAATTGGAGAGGAACCTCGGGAATGGGGACGAGCAACTCCAAGAATGGAGAACAACCTCGGGAATGAGGACAGATCTGAAAAAAAAAATTTAGCTCGCTGAGTTGAAAACCTGAAAAGGCTACTCAGGCAAGATAGAGAAATCTGCTAAGTTGAAAATCCGAAAGGACAGCTTAGGCAAAAGATAGAACAAACCTGCAAAATAAGGAAAACTTCGGAGGCTTCTCGAGGGTATATACATTGGAATCGTGATATCACAGGAAGGGTAGTAAGAGAAAAATGAAAGCCGAGAATAACAGCAAACTCTTCGGGGAGAGGGCATATTTCGAAATCTGGGAATCGGAAGAGATGAGGCCGCTTTCAAAAAGACGTAATCTACCTTGACCCGGTACAGGTTCCAGAGAGCAAAAAGCTGAGCCAGGTCTGGGGATGACCAGTCTACCACCCCGCGAATAAGGGACACAACGGGATCTCAAGGTAATAGGACAATAAAACCCCATCGGAATAGGGAATGCATCCATGCATACATGCACACATGTCGCATACACATAATTTTTATTTTGTGTTCACAGGCTTTGAAGAAAAAGAAAAGCGGTGAGGATGAGCAACTCCAAGAATGGAGAGAAACCTCGGGAATGAGGATGAACAACTCCAAGAATGGAAGAAGAACTCCAAGAATTGAGAGGAACCTCGGGAATGAGGATGAAAAACTCCAGGAATGGAGAACAACCTCGGGAATGAGGATGAAGAACTCCGAGAATGGAGAACAACCTCGGGAATGAGAACGAAGCCTCAGGAATGAGGACGAGCAAAGACCCTCGAGAATGAGGACGGATCAGGGGTCGAAGTGCCTCACCACCATCAATTCGATAGTTCAGGAATGAATACTAGGGTCGAGGCCCACATTATCAACAGTTCAGTAAAGAATCCCAGAGGTCGAAGCACCTCATCATCACAAAAAAAACTCCCCAGCGGGTCGAAGAGTCACGCAGGTGGACCAAGACGCTATCAATCAACTCGGTTCGGGAATGAATCCTAGAGATTGAAGCATCTCACACCTAACATGGTTCTTGAATGAAACCCAGAGGTCAAAGCACCTCGCCATCAACTCAACTTGGTTCGGGAATGAACCCCAGTGTTTGAAGCATCTCACACTCACCATGGTTCAGGAATTAATCCCAGGGGTCGAAGCACCTCACCATCAACTCAACTTGGTTCGGGAATGAACCCCAGAGATCAAAGCATCTAACACCCAGCATGGTTCGGGAATGAATCCTAGGGGTCGAAGCACCTCGCCATCAACTCAACTTAGTTCGGGAAGGAACCCCAGAGATCGAAGCATCTCACACCCAGCATGGTTCGAGAATGAATCCCAGAGGTCGAAGCACCTCGCCATCAAATCAAATTGGTTCGGAATGAACCCCAGAGATCGAAGAATCTCACACCCAACATGGTTCGAGAATGAATCACATGGGTCGAAGCACATCATCATCAACTCAACTTGGTTCGGGAATGAACCCCAGAGATCGAAGCATCTCACACCCAACATGGTTCGGGAATGAATCCCATAGGTCGAAGCACCACGCCATCCACTCAACTTAGTTCGGGAATAAATCCCAGAGATCGAAGCATCTCGCAAAAGTAGCAAAACAATAGGTAAGTCCGGCCACAGCCGACGAACCAAGTAAGTAAAAATACATGCATGACTTTGATAGGGTTGTCACTGTCACACGTTGCACAAGCCCCATCAAAGTGGGGGGGACTATAGATATTGCATTTTTGCATGAGCCCAATGATGAGCCTCGTATGGAGGCACAACTTGAAAAGTTACGGAAGTTGTGAAAAACGAATTCCGGAAGGAAGGAAAACCTCCAAAATTAGCACCTTATTGGATTCAGACTCACTAGCCAGCCTCAGACTCGCTCAATCAAATTCTACTTCAAACTTTTAGCCTCGGACCCACCATGCAGCCCATGCAATCGGTCCATTATGCCCTTGCACCTTCGGTCCATCAACCCAAAACCCCATACACACCCATGCAATCCATGAAAATCCTCTTATCAAGTCGCTTTCCAATTCAATGAGATTTTGGGATCCCATCCTTACCAATTTAACAAGATTTGAGATCCCTTCATCACTAAATTTATGAGATTGTATTCCCAAAATAATTTGATGAATATATTCCCCAAATCAACATGATTTGTTTCCCTATTTGGAGATCCATTCAAATCATTATAAAAGAGACCAAATCTTACCACAGAATTAGAGGCCCTTGGACGACAACCCAAGGGAAAAAATAGAAGCACCGAAAAAAACAAGAATAAAGCCGAGTGAGAGAGGGAACCCTAGGACCGAAAAATAGAGAGGGATAAAACAACCAAATCACCGAAAAATATAGAGATAAAAAACACAAATCACTGAAAAACAGTTAGGGAAAAAATAGAAAAAACAACCAGCTAGCGACCAAAAAAACAACCAAAAAACCAAAAAAAAAACAACCAGCCAGCTCTCCAGATGCGTGAAAATAAAAAAAATAAGCTCCAAACGTAAGGCTGCTACCTCACGTAAAAAAACAGAAGCAAAGTATTTGGAGGAGAGTGAGAGCAATGCGCAAACAGAACCGAGAAGGAAGAGAAGCCGAGTGAGAGAGAGAATCGAACCGAACCTTGAAACCAAGCTTCGATTCTTCCGGCGACGGCCTAACGCACTTCTGAGAAAACAACTTAAAAGGTAAGACCTGAGGGCACCCTTATCATATTTATTTTTATAGTTTCAGACGTTGAATGCTTGGCTGGACGTGAAATACGTCCAGTCGGGTATGCGAAGTCCTACATCAAAGACGACCAAATTTATGGTAATATTTTTTCTTTCTTTGGCATTTCGTTATTTATCATTTTTATCTATTTATTCACTTTTACTCTTTTTTATTATTTCGTCCTTATTTTATTTATTTTTTGTTCATGTTGATGATTATACGTATATACATTGTTATATGTTTTCAAGTCTATTTTTTGTCTGTTTAGATTGCATTGATGAATATGTATGTTATTATCCCTTACGGTATATCGGATGGAAACCATACATAAATTCCATAGCCGAATCCGAATGGACGGTGGTACGGTATGTACTTGGGATACAACTCCACGTGCCACTCGAGAAATACTCATACATGCGTGTGGACTTCTTTCTTTATATTTTATGCATTTTTACCTTTTAGTTATTCATTTTGCATTATGCGTGTGTGATTAATTATTTATATTGCATTATATTTTTCCCTTTTTTTATATTTTACATCGTTCATAGTAATTTATTTCATTAAGTCACCTTATATATGCATGAATGATTTAATTATATCTTTGAGTGGAGCCAAATTATTTCTATTAATATTTATAGGTGTGCAAATTTGTGTTATTTGAATTGTCTTGCATGAACTGCATAAGACTTGGCTATACCATTGTGTGAACCCGTCCATTATACTAGCATAAGTAAGGGACCATTCCGAACCCAACAGTTTTAGGTCTTCCCTTGCGATGGGTGAGTGCGGCCTTAAATCTTTCTCAGTTCACGCTGGGTGGCGACTCCTTAATTCTCCAATTTAGTCCCCCGTGGGCTAATCCATACTCTCTACGGGCTACGAGCCCAATAATGTCGTGGTCGTCGAGCATCATAGGCATAGCGGTAAACCCCGCTTCGCTCCTACAGAATCATGAGTTATAAAATACGGTTTGAAATCACATAAAACTCCTTGATCTAATTGGATTACCCTTTTAAAACATTTCTATTCCTTAAATGAAATGTAAATAAAAAATTTAGACTCTTGGTTACGCGTCGCATCTTCTAAAAATTATTCTAGTATTTGGTTGTCACGTCGCGACGCCAGCCTCTTTCACGTCGCGACGCACCCGTGAAAATCATATGCACATCTCTACTTTGATCGTGTCGCGATGCACGCAGGTTCGTGTTGCGACGCGCCCGTGTTAAACCAATGCACCTCTCTGCCTAGTCTGCATCGCGACGGGAGTTTGGTGCATTGTGACCGGAACGTCGATTCCAGGGGCATATTTGTTTCACCTCTAACTATCCATAAATCTCATTTTATTTCAAAACAACATTTCTAACACATCAATTACCATCATATGACACTCCCAAACATCTCATCTTCCATCAAAATTCTATCATCCTTCCCTATACTTCAATTTAAATAAGACATGGAAACATTCCTATACATCAATTCATTTACTCAAAAACATCCAAACTTATATTATCATCAAACCAAGAACACACAACAATCATCCAATAATCAATATTCAAATCATCAAATCTGGGTCATTTATTGCTTACCTTAATTCAATATTCTTTTTCCCCAATAAGGGCTTTTGATCCCCTTCTTCCTTCTTCTTGGGGTTTAGTTTTAATGTATTACCCTTGACAAACTTCAATTCTTTCTAAGAAAATGCAAACTTTCTCCCTTTCTCCCTCTCACTCAACTCATGTTTTTTACCGAAGAAAATGAAGGAAATGGTTTTTGATTTGTTTTTACTTTTCTCTCCATTACTTAAACAAACTCTAGAAGGATGTAGACAATTCAACTAGATGGGCCTTAGGCTTCTATCTTTCTCTTCTTTTAAATTTGTTGTTGGGCTTGGAGAAATCCAAGAAGAGTTGGGCTTGAAATTAAGTGATTGTTCGTTATTCCTAAATCGATCACGGAAATTATTTACTAGCCCGGAAAAGAAAATCCCAAACGTCACTAGCCAAACAAAATATTTGGGGTCGTTTAACCTTATGTTTGTCCTGACGGAGGAGTGTCCTCTCGAGCTAGCTAGAAACTCCAGCCAAGTTGTGTGCGATGCCTACAAAAAAGGAGTCGCGGCTAATGAGAAAGGCCATTGCTACTTACTAGCTGGGATGTTCGAGGCTCTTGCTGTAAAATATGAGCCTATTGCTACAACATCTTTGATGATGGAGACATTACATGGCATGTTCGGGCAGCCTTCAGAGAGACATCATCATGAGGTCATGGTCTCAGCGATGACTGCTTGGATGAAGGAAGGAACATCATTCTGAGAGCATGTATTAAGGATGATGACATACCTCAACACGACCGAAACTCATGGAGCTAGTATTGACGAGCGTAGCCAGTTGATCATAATCATGGAAACTCTTTCGAAGAGTTTCCTACAAATTAAAAGTAATTATATTATGAACAAGTTGTATTTTACTTTCACTCAGCTGTTAAATGAGCTCACCATTATGGGTCCATGCTGATGGATCCTCGTAAGCCTAGTGGAAACGCAAGTGTTATCGAATCATTCAAAATTGCAAAGAAGAGAAAGACACACTAGGAAGGCTAAGGGTACAGCTACTTTATACATGGAAAAACCTTGCTGAATGTACTTTTACTATGATAGTCGGGACAATGGATGTTGTTTTAGTAAAAGCAGTGGGAGTTACCAGTTTTCATTTTTCAAATAATAGTTATTGAATATAAATAAATTTTTGCTTATTTATGTTTTGTCGCAGAAATTTGATTTCTATTTCAAAAATATTGCATGATGGTTTTTCCATTTCAATTAATAATAATAGTTATTATTTCAAAATGGATTACCAATATGCACAGGAAATTAGGAAATAACTTGTATGTGTTAAGACTGTTAACACATAACTCACTGCTCAACACTGAGGTGTTTAAGGTTGAAAAACCCAAAACTAAACATCAAAAGATTTCCCTCGATAACACATATTTGTTTCATCTTAGACTTGACTATATTAAACTTGACAGGATAAATAGATTAGTAGAAAGTGGATCCTTAAGTCAAGTAAAGGACAACAATTTACCAGTCCAGGAGTATAATCTATAAGGTAATATGACCAAGAAACCTTTTACTGGAAAATGTATAAGAGCCACTCAACCACTAAAGCTAATACATTCATATATTTGCAGACCGATGAATGTAAGAGCTCGAAGAGGTTATGAATACTTCGTCATATTTATTGACGATTATTTTAGATATGTGTACGTTTACCTATTGCAGCACAAGTAAGATACTTTTGAAAATTTCAAAGAGTATCGTTCTGAGGTTGAGAACCAATTAGGTAAGATGATCAAAACTCTATGATCGGATCTTCGAGGAGAATACCTTGATAGAGATTTCGAGAAATTTTTAGTTGAACATGAGATAATATCCCAGCTCACAGCACCTGGAACACCACATCCGAATGGTGTTGCAAAGAGGAGAAATCGGACCCTACTAGACATGATAAGATCTATTTTAGTTACAGTTCACTGCCGAGTTCATTATGGGATATGCATTGTAAAAAAAATGTATATCCTTAGCGTAGTTCTATCTAAGTCTTTTCCTAAGAATCTCTATCATTAGTGGTCGTAAAGCTAGTTTACAATATTTTTATCTATGGGGGTGTCCAGTGTTAGTGTCATAGACATGCCCAAGGTCTCTAAACATGATATGTGTGTGAATAAATTAAATGGAGTTGCGGAAATACTCAATTTGATCGGATGAGAAAAATTCAAAACTTTTCCATGGATGTAGAAGCTCCAAGATTTTATTTTGAATTCCAAACTCAAGGGTCAGTTTCCCTATCACCTTTCTTTGACTCTTTAAGTGCTAGCTTGAAAAAAATTGAAAGAAAAATTTATCCTCCAAGGAGTAGCATGTTCGGCGAAGGCAAGAAAGAGAGAAGATGAATAGTACTTTTGTGTTTTCCAAAAAAATAATACAAAATATGGTGTTTGTTGAATTGGTAGGTGTGTTATCAAAAAAATCCAATTAATTGTTCCCAACCACTTCCATCAAATGTCTAACAATTGATGTAAGTGAAGTGGGTCCCACCACTTTAAATTCCAAATTCAAGTTGGCTTGTACAACACACTTTTGGCTCGGGTTTATTTAATCCGACTAAACGAATTTTCCGTCACTACATAATTAAATCCAATTTAATTAAATAATAATTCCTAGCAAAATTATTACGAAAGTCGCTTACGAATAAATTCCAAATTAATTTGTGCGCTTGAATTAAAATCCAATTTTAATTCCATATTGAAATCCAATTTCAATTAATATATCCAATATATTATTTTAGCCCAAATAAATAAATTAAATAGAAAATTCCAATTTAACTATTAAATTTATTTTACCGATTAATTCCAAATTAATCGCATTCCCTCTTCTAGACGAATTTAATCCCAGATAAATTCTTGTCGTAATTAATCCCAAATTAATTTTCTCTCTCATAATTAATCCGAGATTAATTCTGTTCCAGTCAAATGTCATCGATGAATCTTTGGGAAGCGACCCAAAAGAACCATGGATATGTTGGCAGTAAATACAGTTGTTGGACTATCTGACACATGCGTACCCTGTACCACGTTATCACCGATTTACAAGACATGATTGGATTCTATCAAAGCACCGTGCCTACCCGATTCTCCAGAAATATTCAACATGGAATATATAATCTGTATCAGGCGTAGTATATTATGTATTGCGTAATACGATCCAGTATCACATGTCATATGCTAGGCCTAGGGCTGGAATTGTGTCTGTCCCGTACGAAGCATATATCATATCACTAGGAACTAGTCTTTGTAATCGGATAATCATGACCTAGTCATACTATCCCGATAGCTGCAGTATTTAATAGTACTAGTTATGTATCTTGTGTGATCATCATCTCCCAATGACTGAAGTGATACTTCCATCTTGACATCACACCCAACACACTATGATTCTCAGTATACCCAGAAGAGGCGTACACATAACCTGTTAAAGCTCCGGATGGCCAAAACCAAAGTATATTGATTGTTGAAGTATTAGCGATGCAAGTCTCAGGTTAAGACCACATACACCTACCCTGATTCGGATTCCCATAGACACATAGTCATACTACCAATGGGATTCTGAGGGGTCTGTCCAGAGCGAAGTTGTTCCCGGTCCAACGGCTAATAGAACCTCCTATCACACTTGCATAAGTATCAAATACTTAAATATATGAGAACTATACCGTTAAACTTCCATAACGCGCAAAAGTGCAATTCTAGTCTATTCCGCATTATCGATGTCCAGTCTCGATAATAGTACGACTAGGGATATTTAATGATTAAACCTTTCGTGGATTTATAATGTCTCATATCTTATTAATCCAGTACTAATCATACGGACTTTTATCATTTATATATCCAAGTAATCCAATTACAAAATGATAAAAAGAGCAATTTCCTTTGTCACATAGTTAATTTGTACAAAGAACACCATGTCTTTTACAAAGAGTGATGTTATGGGTCATAATTGTCCAGCAATCTCCCACTTGGCCTATATCCAATCACCAAGTGTCCAACACCTAAACTATGTACGGGTCGCTCAAACTTTTTCTGAGATATAGCTTTCGTCAGCGGATCTACAAGGTTATCATCTGAAACGATCTTTCGATCTTTACATCCCCACGATGTACAATCTCACGAATCAGATGAAACCATCGAAGTACATATTTGGATCATTGATGAGACCGTAATTCCTTAGCTTGTGCTGTAGCCCAGCTCAGCTGCTAACAGAACTACTTCTAATCCAATTAGGAATTTTATAGATCAAAATGCTTATTTTACTGCCTCAGCCGCAGCATTGTATTCCGCTTTTGTTGTTGAATCGGCAACAGTATCTTGGTTGGAAGATTTCCAGCTCACTGTTCCTTTGTTCAAACAAAATATGTACCCTTATTGCGACTTACAGTCGTCTTTATCGGTTTGGAAACTTACATCGGTGTACCCAGTCACCTCAAGTTCTCCTTCCCCATAAACTAAGAAGGCATCCTTAGTTCCTCTAAGATACTTAAGGATGCTCTTAACATCAATCCAGTCACCATCACCTGGATCGGCCTGATTGTGACTTTATACGCTCAAAGCGTATGAGCCACCAGGTCGCGTACATGTTATAACATACATGATCGATCCAGCTGCAGAAGCAACGATATCTGATACATTGAATCTCTCTCATCTTGAGTTTTAGGACACATGTCCTTAGATCGAGAGACATCATGTGACACCGTAAGCAGTCCCTTCTGGGACTGATCCATGTTGAATCTCTTCAACATTGTCAATGTACGAGTTCTCGGAGAGTGCCAATAACTTTTGGATCTATCTCAGTAGATCCTTATTCCTAGAATAAAGGTTGCCTCTCCCAAGAATTTCATGGAGAATTTTAATGAAAGCCAAGCTTTCACCGATTTTAATATGGGAATGTCATTGCTAAAAAGCAATACATCATCAACATATAGGACAATGAATGTCAGTACGCTCCCACTAACCTTCTTATATACATAAGAATCATCTTCGTATTGACTGGAACCATATTGATATATCATCTCATAAAAATGTTGGTTCCAAGAACGCAATGCTTGCTTCAATCCATAAATGGATCGATTTAACTTGCAAACCTTGTTTGTATGTTTTGGTACGACAAACTCGTCAGGGTGTTTTATATAAACATCCTCCAAAAGGTTTCCGTTAAGGAAAGCGGTTTTGATGTTCATCTGCCATATTTCATAATCGAAATGTGCAGCAATCGCAAGCATTATTCGAATGGATTTAATCATGGCAACAGGTGAAAAAGTTTCATCGTAATCGACACCATGTTGATGACGATACCCTTTCGCTACAAGCCTAGCTTTGTACGTTTATATGTTGCCATCCATGTCTGTCTTCTCCATGAAGACCCATTTGCTATCAATAGGCACAATGCCTTCGGATACATCAACCAGTGTCCAAACTTGGTTGGTATACATGGAATCTACTTCGGACTTCATGGCCTCTTGCCATAAAGCGGAGTCGATAACTTGTATTGTTTCCTCATACGTAGCCGGTTCATTATCCTCAATAAGATTAATATCTACATGAGGTGAGATCAGAAACCCATACCTCTATGGTTGTTTTCTGACTCTCTCCGACCTACGTGGTTCTTGTGTATTAGAAGATTGTGGAACAGTCTCATCCCTGATGAACTATTCGTGTTCCGTGAGGGGATCAGTGCTAGGAATAGTATTACTCTGATCTTCATTGAGTTCTACTTTCCTCTCACTTACCACTGCCTTTAGGAATTCCTCTAAGGAAAATCGCATGGAGAGCAAAAAATATTTTATTCTCTTATGGGTTGTGGAAATAATATCCTTTGGTTTCCCTAGGATAACCAATTACAAATAGGCACTTATCCGATTTGGGTTCTAGTTTGGCACCATCCAAACGTTTAATATATGCCCAGCATACCCAAATCTTCAGGAATGAAAAACCCGGTTTCTTTCCTATCCATATTTCATATGGAGTCTATCCAACAGACTTTGACGGAACCTTATTCAAAATAAATATTGCATTGTTCAATATGTATCCCGTGAAGGAAATTGGTAGCTCAGTGTGACTCATCATTAACCTTACCATGTCTAACAAAGTTCAGTTTCTCCGTTCGGACACACCATTCAATTGAGGTGTTCTAGGAGGAGTCCACTGTGAAATAATACCATACTCTTTCAAGTAATCGAGAAACTCATTGCTCAAGTATTTTCCACCACGGTCCAACTGTGATGTTTTAATACTTTTTCCGATCTGTTTTTCTACTTCATGTCGAAACTCTTTGAATTTCTTAAAATTTTCCGACTTGTGTCTCATAAGATACACATAACCATAACGCGATGCAACATTCGTAAAGGTTACGAAGTATTCATATCCATGTCTAGCCTGGCTAGACATGGGCCCACATACGTTACTATGAACGAGGGCTAACAGTTCGGTGGCACGTACACCCTTACCACTAAAAGGTGTTTTAGGCATTTTGCCTAATGAACAAGATTCGTAGACATCATATGAATTAGGATAAAATCCGTCCATGTATCCACTCTTCGAAAGTGTAGATATACGAGTCTTGATAATGTGTCCCAGAGATAATGCCACAGATAAGTTTCATATGTGTTACTCAATTTGAGCTTTTTGTTTGTCATGTTATATGTTTGAGATTAATTTATATTCAAAATATAAAGACTATTATTAACATATGCTGTACATATCAAAATGTCATCTTTATATACAAAACACCCAGTGTTCCTGGATATAAAGGTATACCCGAATTGGGTTAAACAAAATACAGAGATGATGTTCCTTAGTCAAACTAGGTACATAATATGAGTCACCTAATGTAATTACATGCCTCAAAGATAGGTTCAAAAAATAGGTTCCAACGGCCAAAACAGCTACTCTCGTCCCGTTTCCGACTCGTAGGTTGATCTCGCCTGAAGCCAGTATCCTACTAATCAACAGATCCTGCACACCAGTACATATGTGAGTACCACATCCAGAATCAAAAATCCAATTTTTAAAACCAGCAGTGGACATGTTTATAACAAACATACCTGAAGCCGGAGCCTTTCCTGTCTTCACTTCCTTCAACTCCGCCTTGTACTCACGGCAGTCACGCTTCCAGTGACCTCATTTGCTACAATTTAGGCAGACGTCTTGGGTTATGTCCTTAGTCTTCCCAGAAGACTGTGATGATTTGACCTTGCCATTTTTCTTCCTTTTCTTCACACCCCCAGAAGCCTTCGACCAAGCCTTGGCCATCTGGGATGTAGAAACAAGGTGCGCCTCGCTCTTTTTTGCCCTTTAGAAGCTCTGGCTGTGCTTCTTTCAGCATCGTCATTAACTCTTCAAAAGTATTTTCTTGGTTTATCATATTGTAGTTCATGAAATCTATAGAAGTCTCGGCCTCGAAGGTTATGCCCAGCTGACATATCTGTTCAATGTCAGCAATCATCTGTGACATATAGTGCTCGACAGATATACCTTCTGACATACCCAAGCGAAAGAGCTTCATTTTCTAATCATACTTTTGTGATCTAAGGTTAAATCTGTGAAGATCCTTTAATTTCAACATCATACTATAAAGATCCAATCCTTTATTCTGACGACGAAATTGAGGAGTCATTACGACAAGCATGACAGATTGAGCACTAAAGTTATCATCACGATGAATCTTCCAAACCTCATTCTCTACTATTTGCTCAACTCCGGGTTCAGGCCCGAGAGGTTTCTCTATGACATATAGTAACTTCTCGGCTCCCAAGACTATCCTGAGATTCATCTCCCAATTTAGAAAATTGGAGCCGTTAAAGACATTATCGCCTATGATGATGTCCCTAACGCTAATCTTTCCAGCCATCTCAATTGCAATAGTCCAACTATCCAATCAACGATTTCTGGTACACTCAAAATGTAATGGTTACTATAGTCCAACTATATAACCAACAACAAGTGGGGTAGTGTCTTGTACAGTCTAACTATTCAAAGAAAGCAATAAAAGATATTAGTCCAAGACGATAAATAAAATTAAAAGAGCGTGTTTAGCAAGTATTAAACGAAATTGCAAATTTAATATTGACCTCCCACTATTTTTCAGCGAGCCTCTAACCCTCTGTTGAGTACTCGGGAAAACCAGTTTCCTAGTGGGCTAGGATCCCGTTAAATAACACACAACCTTGACTTTGGCCAACAAGCTGTATGAAACTTAACTTGGTAGATCTCTAAGATCAATTGTATCCAATCCAATTCCTAGATCCGGTAGGTGGACCTCCAAGTCCAAGATATATATCCAATATATAATTCCTAAGATTTTCCTCTGAATCAACTAAGCCTTGGCTTTGGCTCAACAAGCTTAATGATTCCAGTTAAGCGTGACCCATTGACAGTGGGAAAGCTTCGTAATCCACGTCGATGAACAAAAAGTGACCTTGACTTTGGCCAACAAGTCACAACTGCCCAAGACATGCGATATATAACAAAGCTTTCGTGGTTCAAACACATCCGCGATGGACAATGATCTTGACTTTGGGCAACAAACCAATGCCAATCTTGGATCTTGAGAAAGAACCACTCAATGGAAGGAAAACGCTTAATATTAAAGTGAGGGTTTTTCGCGTAAATTTGCAACCAATTTATTATCTTTGATTAGGTCTCATCATACACCCTTAAACATGCATTCTAAAAGCATACTAAGGCGCGATAAAATTTAATAATGATATGCGGATGGATATATAACACAATTTGTTCCTAGGACAAATCACTCTTTCTTTCCTCTCTCCCTCTAGCACTTTACATTCTTCTACCCAATTACATAACACTAAAAGAAACCTCATTTACATTGAGGGTCATTGGTGAGAAGAGAAATACAAAGAGATAAGGAGGTGAAAGGCTGGACACGCAGGTCCAATTTAATAAATAAGTACCATACTTACAACAATTTCCAAAATTGCCCCCACCCATCCAATATTCATTCGATATACATTATTCATACAAATACATCCAAGTATTCACACAAAGCATGTTGTTCGATCAATCTAATCCAATTAATTAATCTTTAATTAATGACCATCCAATGTTCATACAACGATTTGATTTACGCGAGTCCAACTCGTTTAAGAATAAATACTTAAAGTACGTATTCTTGAATTATATCGAACTACAATTTCAAATCCAATTTAAATTGTATCCAATACTAATTTGTGTTTAATTCCAAATTAAACAATTACACTTGTTTTAGTGCCTTAGAGACTTGGATTCCAAATCCAATCTAAATGGGTCTCAAGGGCCCAATTAGCCTCCAATACTATTCAATTAAAGTATAATGGGCTTTCAATTAATTCTTTAGGCATGGCTTTGGCCATAATGGATCAAACCCAAGATGCCAAGGCCCAATTAGGAATCACCATATGCCAAAAATCAATTTAGGCCCATTAGGCCCAATAAAATTTTTTAAAGGCCCAATAGTAATATTTGGACTTTATGGAAATGGTTTTAGGCCCAATTGGATCCAATCCAATTGTCCAAAACCAAACTTGGCCCAACACAGCCCATTAGCCCAAATATAACAAATTAGCCCAATCCAATTTTAAAGACTAATTTATATTAACATAATATTCCAAATATCACATTAATTTAATTAAATTGTAATTAACACAATTAATCAATTAATCTAATGCTTCCAAAATACTAATTAATCTAATTAATCATGCTTAATTATCCAATTCATGTCCAACAGAATTTGAAGCAAAATCAACTCATTCAACATGCTTCAAACTCACGGCAATTACATGAAATAACACCCAATTTTGATTTCAATCCAATTAAATCAACAATCAATATTCATTTCATGCTTTTAACACATCCAATTGTAAAAATTCAAAAAATCACCATGAGCACAACTTAGGGTTCCATTGGGCCATATGTGGGAATTTGGGGAAAATTAATCTAATCAATTTTTCACAAATCCAATGATGTACAAATGCAATTCATCATCATCTAAACACAACCAAACAATCAATTTGGTAAAATCATGCTCCAAGCAAAAATACCAAAATTAAAGTCATGAACCCTAAAAAATAAATCATGCTTAGATTAGCTCTTGATACCATTGTTAGTGTCCTAGACATGCCCAAGGTCTCTAAACATGATATGTGTGTGAATAAATCAAATATAGTTGCGGAAATACTCACTTTGATCGGATGAGAAAAATTCAAAACTTTTCCATGGATGTAGAAGCTCCAAGCTTTTATTTTGAATTCCAAACTCAAGGGTGAGTTTCCCTATCACCTTTCTTTGACTCCTTTAAGTGCTAGCTGATGAGTGGTAATTATATCACTATTTCCCACTCATTTGACCTAATATTTTGTATAGTTTCTTGAGTTTTATGAATATTTTGATGTGTTTTGTGTTATTTTGTAGATAAATAAAGTTTCAGGACTCTTGGAGGTGATTTGGGCCCAAAATAGTGAAAATTTGACAAAAGGGCATTTTGGTAATTTTACCGCATCGCGACGCGCAAACCCTTGTCGTCGCGACACCTAACATGCACCAAGACTTGCTAACGTGCGTCGTGCCATGTGTCACCATCACATCCGATCTGCTAACGTGCGCCGTGACACGTGTCATCATCCTACGGTGCCGACAGTCGCCATCGCCACGTGTCACCACTTGTCACTCCACGTGTCTACCACGTCATCATCCACATCACCGATTGACCGAGTCAAAGTGCCACGTCATTTCCACGTCATCATTAGCCAATCACAGCGTGCCACGTGTCGTAATTTTATGGTGTCGACAATCACTTTCGCCACGTGTCGCCACGTCAGCGCCATGTCAGCTCAATTATTGACTCATTTATCCGAATTGACACGTGGCAAATAAGAATCTGAAACCAACCAATCACGAGCCGCCACGTCATCGAGTCGCGATGCAAGAAGGAACTTTCGCGTCGCGACGTGAAAGGGTCACCGAGGCCTATAAATAGAGCTCGAGATTTCAGTTTGAGATGTACCTTCCTCTCTAATTTCTCTCATGTAAATATGGAGTTTTCTATCTAGTTTCTTTTAATTTCAGTTTTGTAATTAAATTTTAATTACGTTCTGTAATAATAGTAATTTACTTTCTTTACTTTTTACAGTTTTTACTATTCACCATGAGGAGGTAACTTCCCCCTGCTAGGGTGAAAGGTAATTCTTTTACTATTGCTATTTAGATTAATCTCCCTTAAATATAATATATTCACTATTTAAAATTTGACTTAAAAAGGATACCGCTATATTGGTCGGTTGTTAATTCATTTTAAACTGGTTTAAACCTGACTAAGCAAGGACACCGCCAGATTGGTCAGTTGGTAATTAAATTTTCTTACCGCCTATATGGCAGGTTTATTTTGGTTCCGCCTTTATGGCTGGTTGGACTTAATTTGACTTAATCAGGTTACAGCCTATATGGCTGGTTGGTAAAATAATCACAAGTTAATATATTATATTAAGGGATATATCTAAATTAGTAGTAGTAAAAGTTGATCATTTTACCCTAGCATTTTATTTTATTGTAATTTACTTTTCAGCTTTTACTTTACCACAATTACTTTTCAGCATTTTTACTTTATGTCTTTTACTTTTATCTTTTTACTAGCCCTAGTTATTTGTTGTAACTAAGTTAGTTATCTGAGGTTGTGATGAATTCTAATATCACTAGTTTATAAGGGGTTATTTTATAGTTTGGGTAATTTAAAGGTTTACTTATTAAGTTTTAAGCTTAATGCGTCTTGTTAATTGGCCACTAATAAAATAGATATGGTAAATCTAAAATAAACTTGACAATGGAATTTTAGGTTTCAGCCTTAGACTTAATAGCCCACGATCTTCCTTGAGGATAGATAACCCTTTAATAGATTTCCTTATAGGATAGACATATACCTGTCAGGCGGGGGTAGCCATAATTGGAACCCAAACTTAATGAATCCAGATAATTTGGTTGACATAGACATATGGTTCAATTGGGTTAAACTGTGTATTTGCGTCTGACCATCGACAGAGGCTTTCGCATAATTTAGTGTTCCAGGTTAGTAAACCAATTTATTACACAAAAATAAAATAACCACTTCATCTTTTAAAAGATATTAGAAAGATTCACAACCCTAGATAATTTTTAATATTGAATTTTCTTAAACCTACCTTCGTGCAATTTTATTTACTTGTTTTTTTAAAAATTTAAAATCTTCACCATTTCAAATCAATCAATCAACCTGTTAGATACTAGTAATCATTGACCTCATAAAATTAATAGCTTAGGTATTAAGTCCTCATGGGATTGATATTTTTTATACTACTTGAACGATACGTGCGCTTGCGTTATACGCGTGTGTAAGCCCCGGTCACTAGCTTGAACAAAATTGAAAGAAAAATTTCTCCTCCAATGAGTAGAATGTTCGGCGAAGGCAAGAAAGAGAGAAGATGAATAGTATTTTTATGTTTTCCAAAAACATAATACAAAAGTTGGTGTGTGTTGACTTGGTAGGTGTGTTATCAAAAAAATCCAATTAATTGCCCCAACCACTTCCATCAAATGTCTAACAATTGATGTAAGTGAAGTGGGTCCCACCACTTTAAATTTCAAATTCAAGTTGGCTTGTACAACACACTTTGAGCTCGGGTTTGTTTAATCCGACTAAAGGAATTTTCCGTCGCTACGTAATTAAATCCAATTTAATTAAATAATAAGGCCTAGCAAAATTATTAAGAAGGTCGCTTACGAATTAATTCCAAATTAATTTGTTCGCTTGAATTAAAATCCAATTTTAATTTCATATTGAAATCCAATTTCAATTAATATATCCAATATATTTATTGTAGCACAAATAAATAAATGAAATAGAAAAATCCAATTTAACTATTAAATTTATTTTACCGATTAATTCCAAATTAATCGCGTTCTCTCTTATAGACGAATTTAATCCCAGATAAATTCTTGTCGTAATTAATCCCATATTAATTTTCTCTCTCATAATTAATCCCAGATAATTTCTGTTCGAGTCAAATGTCATTGGTGAATCTTTGGGAAGCGACCTAAGAGATCCCTGGATATGTTGGCAGTAAATACGGTTGTCGGACAATCTGACACGTGCGTACCCCGTACCACGTTCTCACTGATTTACAAGACATGGTTGGCTTCTAGCAAAACACCGTGGCTACCCAATTCTCTAGAAATATTAAACATGGTATGTATAATCTGTATCAGGCGTAATATACTATGTATTGCGTAATACGATCTAGTATCTGATGTCACATGCTAGGCCTAGGGCTGTAATTGTGTCTGCCTCGTACGAAGCATATATCGGATCACTAGCAACTAGTCTTTGTAATCGGATAATCATGACCCAGTCATACTATCTTGATAGCTGCATCATTTAAGAGTACTAGTTCTGTATCCTGCATGATCATCATCTCCATATGACTGAAGTGATACTTCCATCTTGACATCACACCCAATACACTATGATTCTCAGTATACCTAGAAGAGGCGTACATAGAACCTGTTAAAGCTTCGGACGACCAAAACCAAAGTATACTGATTGTCGCAAGTGGTAGCGATGCAAGTCTCAGGTTAAGACCACATACACCTACCCTGATTCGGATTCCCATAGACACATAGTCATAATACCAATCGGATTCCGAGGGGTCTATCCAGAGCGAAGCTGTTCCTGGTCCAACGGCTAACAAAACCTCCTATCACACTTGCATAAGTATCCAATACTTAAATATATGAGAACTATGTCGTCAAACTTCCATAACGCGCACAAGTGTAATACTAGTCTATTCCGCATTATCGATTTCCAGTCTCGATAATACCACGACTATGGATATTAATGATTAAACCTTTTGTGGATTAATATTGTCTCATATCTTATTAATCTGGTACTAATCATACGGACTTTTGTCATTTATATATCCAAGTAATCCAATTACAAAATGATAAAAGAGCAATTTTCTTTGTCACATAGTTAATTTGTACAAAGAACACCATGTCTTTTACAAATAGTGATGCTATGGGTCATAATTGTCTAACATCCAGCACATGTGCTGAAGAATAAGACTACAATATTGGAGTCACCTTCTTAGATGTGCCTATTTATAGGCTATCTTGAGGAGACTAGGGGTGGGTTCTTTTATAGTCCGAAAGATAACAAAGTGTTTGTGTCGTCAAACACTATGTTTCTTGAGGAGGACTATATGAGGGAGTTCAAACCTCGAAGTAAAGTGTTACTTGAGGAGTTACTTGCTGGTTTGACTTGCACACCATCGTCAACAACAGTTGATAAAAACATAGCACCTTTGACATCTGAGCATCATATAGAAGTTTGTCAGAATGATCTACCACCTAGATGCAGTGGGAGGGTTATACGACAACCTGATCACTATATAGGAGTAGGAGAGGCATAAGTTGTAGCTTTTAGTGATGGTGTAGATGATTTATTAACCTATCATAGTGCAATGGATGATTCTGATAAAGAGGAATGGCTCAAAGCCATGAACCTCGAGATGGAGTCAATGTACTCTAACTCAGTCTGGGAACTTGTAGACCAACCTGATGGTGTGAAACCAATAGGTTGCTAGTGGATCTACAAGAGAAAGAGAGGGGCATATGGGAAGGTACAAACCTTCAAGGCTAGGCTAGTGGCCAATGGTTATACCTAGAAAGAGAGAGTTGACTATGAGGAGACTTTCTCGCCAATAGCCATGCTCAAATCCATCTACACTATTCTATCCATTACTGCTTATTATGACTATGAGATTTGATAGATGGACGCCAACATTTCATTCTTGAATGGTAATCTTGATGAGTGTATCTATATTTTACAAGCAGAGGGGTTCATAGCCCAAGGTCAATAGCAAAAGGTTTGCAAGCTGCAAATGTCCATTTATGGACTCAAGTAAGCAACTCGATCTTAGAAATAAGATTTGATATCACAATCAAGTCTTATAATTTTGAGCAAAACATCGATGAGCATTATGTATACAAGCGTGTCATTGACGGAAATGTGGGTTTTCTCATTTTGCACATCGATGATAGTTTTCTCATTGGGAATGATGTAAAAATACTATAGAATGTCAAAACCTGACTAGCTGACCAATTCCAATTGAAAGATTTGGGAGAGGTCAGTTATGTATTTGAGATCCAGATTCTTCAGGATCGTAAGAAATAACTATTAGTTATGTCTTAGGCATCTTATATCGACAAGATCTTTGAGCAATTTGGGATGTAGAATTCCAAGAAAGGTAATTTGCCTTATCGACATGGAATTCATTTGTCGAATAAACAGTCTCCTAGGACACCTAAAAGAGTTGAGGAAATGAGACATATCCCACATGCCTCAGCAGTTGGTAGTCTCATATATTCTATGTTATGTACTTGATCAGACATCTGCTTTATAGTGGGAGCAGTCAGTAGATTTCAGTCTACCCATGATTAGATCATTGGGTGGCTTTGAAACATATTCTCAAGTATCATAAGATTACGAGAAATTACATGCTTGTTTATCATGGTGAGGATATGATTCTCATAGGATATACAGACTCTGATTTTCAGACGGATGTCGATTCTAGGAAATCAACACTTGGATCAGTGTTTACCCTAGATAGTGGGGTCATTGTGTGGAGGAGCATAAAACAATCTTATATTGTTGTCTCCACCAGGGAGGCTGAGTATGTAGCAGCTTGTGAAGCAGCTAAGGAAGCAGTCTGGCTTCGGAAATTCTTGGGAGATCTGGAAGTTGTTCCATATATGGATAAACCACTCGCACTTTATTACAATAATAGTGGTGTAGTGGCAAACTCCAAATAACCAAGAAGCCACATTAGATGGAAGCATATACATAGGAAAATTTATCTCTTAGAAAGATAGTACAGATGGCATCTGCGGATAATCTGGCTGATCTTTTTACAAAGACCTTGTAGGCTAAGGTGTTTGAAGGTCACCTAGAGGGTCTATGATTACGTGATATGTACCATTTAATCTAGTGCAAGTGGGAGATTTTAAGGATATGTGACCTAGAGCTTCATGTAATGTAAACGTAATTTTTTGTTATAAAAATAAAAGATGCATTATTCATTTATCAAAATATTTATTTTAAATCAAATATTGTAAATTATATTATTTACCCTTGATTACTCATGTGCCTTCATACTTAGTGTATGAGTGTCATACACAAGAGGATTTAAGAATGAAATTAGCAATCTAAAATAGTCTATATAGAGTAAATAAAGCGGGTATTTTGTTTTTGATGTATCTATAATTGCAGTCCATTCTATAGTTGTGTGGCGACCTTGATCTAGGATCGCCCATATGGTGACATAAGAATGGAGGCACCTTATATGATGTGACCATATAGGACTGGATCCAAATAGAAATGAGTTTCTTATAGTATCCGTTAAATAAAGAAATTCAATTCAATCTACTAGATGGTCATATATGGATTGATCTGAATCCTGAGTGTATTAGGAACTCTTGCATGGCAGGCTATGTCATTTGATTTACAAAGGTAAGATTGGTGTAGCAATCTCGTCCAATAGTAATACTAGTCTATTCCGCATTATCGATGTCCAGTCTCGATAATACTATGACTAGGGATATTTAATGATTAAACCTTTCATGGATTAATAATGTCTCATATCTTATTAATCTGGTACTAATCATATGGAATTTTATCATTTATATATCCAAGTAATTCAATTACAAAATGATAATAGAGCAATTTCCTTTGTCACATAGTTAATTTGTACAAAGAACGCCATGTCTTTTACAAATACTGATGATATGGGTCATAATTGTCCAACAATCTCCCACTTGGCCTATAGCCAATCACTCATGTGTCCAACACCTGAACTATGTACGGGTCACTCATGATTATGCTGAGATATCGCTTTCGTCAGCGGATATGCAAGGTTATCATCCGAAACGATCTTTTCGATCTTGACATCGCCACGATGTATGATCTGCCAAATCAGATGAAACCATCAAAGTGCATACTTGGATCATTAATGAGACCGTAATTCCTAAGTCTGTGATGTAGCCCTGCTCAGTTGCTAACAGAACTACTCCTAATCTAATTAGGAATTTTATATATCCAAAATGCTTTTTTTGCTGCCTCAGCCGCAGCAATGTATTCTGCTTTTGTTGTTGAATCGGCAGCTGTATCTTGCTTGGAAGATTTCCAGTTCACTGTTTCGTAGTTCAAACAAATATGCACCCTGATTGCGACTTACAGTTGTAATGATCGGTTTGGAAACTTGCATCGGTGAACCTAGTCACTTCAAGTTCTCCATCTCCATAAATTAAGAAAGCATCCTTAGTTCCTCTAAGATACTTAAGGATGTTCTTAAAATCAATCCAGTGACCATCACCTGGATCGACCTGATAGTGACTCCAGATGCTCTAAGAATATGAGACACCAGGTCGCGTACATATCTTTCAATGTACGGGTTCTCGGAGAGTGCCAACAACTTTTAGATCTATCCCAGTAGATCTTATTCCTAGAATAAAGGTTGCCTCTCCAAGAATTTCATGGAGAATTTAATGAAAGCCACAAGTTTTCAATCACCGATTTTACTATGAAATGTCATTGCTAAGAACAATACATCATCAGCGTATAGGAGAATCATTGTCAGTGCACTCCCACTAACCTTCTTATATACACAAGATCATCTTCGTTTTGAATGAAACCATATACCATTATGATCTCATCAAAACGTTGGTTCCAAGAACACAATGTTTGCTTCAATCCATAAATGGGTCGATTTAACTTGTAAACCTTGTTTGCATGTTTTGGTATGAAAAAACCGTCAGGGTGTTGTAATCATCCTCCAAAAGGTTTCCGTTAAGGAAAGCGATTTTGACGTCCATCTGTCATATTTCATAATCGAAATATGCAGCATTAGCAAGCATTATCCGAATAGATTTAATCATGGCAACGGGTAAAAGGTTTCGTTATAATCGACACCATGTTGATGACGATACCCTTTTTCTACAAGCCTAGCTTTGTATGTTTGCATGTTGCCATCCCTGTCTTCACCATGAAGACCCATTTGCTACCAATAGGCACAATGCCTTCTGGTACATCAACCAGTATCAAAACTTGGTTGGTATACATGGAATCCATTTCAGAATTCATGGTACCTTGCCTTAAATGGAGTCGATATCCTGTATCACTTCCTCATACGTAGCCGGTTTATTTTCCTCATATAAGAATAATATCTACATGAGGTGAGATCAGAAACCCATACCTCTAAGGTTGTTTTCTGACTCTCTCCGACCTACGCGGTTCTTGTGTATTAGAAGGTTGTGGAACAGTCTTATCCCTGATGAAATGTTTGTGTTCCGTTAGGTATCGGTGCTAGGAACAGTATTACTCTGATTTCCATCGAGTTCTACTTTCCTCCCACTTACCATTGTAAATAGGAATTCCTCTAAGGAAAACCGCATGGAGAGCACCAAATATTTTGTTCTCTAATGGGTTGTGAAAATAATATCCTTTGGTTTCCCTAGGATAACTACTTACAAATAGGCACTTATCCGATTTGGGTTCTAGTTTGGTACCATCCAAACGTTTAATTATATGCCCAGCATCACCAAATCTTCAGGAATGAGAAACCCGATTTCTTTCTGTTTTTTCATATGGGGTCTGTCCAACAGACTTTGTCGGAACCTTATTCAAAATAAATATAGCACTGTTCAATGCATATCCCATTAAGGAAATTGGTAGCTCAGTATGACTCATCATTAACCTTACCATGTCCAACAAAGTTCGGTTTCTCCGTTCGGACACATCACTCAATTGAGGTGTTCCAGAAGGAGTCCACTTTGAAAAAATATCATACTCTTTCAAGTAATCTTGAAACTCATTGCTTAAGTATTCTACACCACGGTCCAACCGCAATATTTTTAATACTTTTTCCAGTCTGTTTTTCTACTTCGTGTCGAAACTCTTTGAATTTCTCAAAAGTTTCCAACTTGTGTTTCATAAGATACACATAACCATAACATGATGCAACATCCGTAAAGGTTACGAAGTAATCATATTCACCTCTAGCCTAGCTAGACATGGCCCACATACGTCACCATGAACGAGGGCTAACAGCTCGGTGGCACGTGTACCTTTACCACTAAAAAAGGCACTTTGCCTAATAAACAAGATTTGTAGACGTCATTTGAATTGGAATCAAATCTGTCCAAGTATCCACTCTTCAAAAGTGTGGATATACGAGTCTCGTTAATGTGTCCTAGACAACAATGCCACAAATAAGTCTCATCTGATTTATTCAGTTTGAGCCTTTTGTTTGTCATATTATATGTTTGAGATTGATTTATATTCAAAATATAAATACTGTTATTCACCTCTAATATGTATATCTCAATATCATATTTATAAACAAAACACCCAGTGTCCTGGAACATAAAGGTTTACCCGCAACAGATTGAACTAGATATAAAGATAATGTTTCTAGTCAAACTAGGTACATTATAACAGTTCCCTAATTTAAGTACATGCCCAAAGGGCAGCTCCAAAACTTAGGTTCCCACAGCCAAAACAGTGACTCTCGTCCTGTTTCTAACTCGCAGGTCGATCTTATCTGAAGCCAGTCTCCTACCAATCAGAAGATCTCGCACATCTGTACATATGTATGTACCACATCCAGTATCAAAATCCAATTTTAAAACTAGTAGTGGACATGTTTATAACAAACATACCTGAAGTCGGAGCCTTGCCCGCCTTCACTTCCATCATGTCTGCCTTTTCTATACGGCAGTCATGGTTCCAGTTACCCCGTTTACCGCAGTTTAGGCAGACATCTTAGGATATGTCATTTTTCTTCCCAGAAGACTGTGACGATTTTGCCTTTGCCCTTTTTTCTTCACACCCCTAGAAGCCTTCGGCCAAGCCTTGGCCTTCTGGAATGTCGAAGTAAGATGCGCCTTGCGCTCGGTTCATGATGAACCCGCCCCAGCTTTCGTGCAGATACTGTAAGATCAAATCTATGGAAGTCTCGGCCTCGTAGGTAATGCCCAGCTAACCTAGCTATTCGATGTCAGCAATCATCTGCGACACCTAGTGCTTGACAGATGTACCCTCTGACATACACGACTGAAAGAGCTTCTTTTGCAATTCGTACTACCAAGATCTAAGGTTAGATCTATGAAGATCCTTTAATTCCAACATCATGGTATAAAGATCTAATCCTTAGTTCTGACAACGAAATTAAGGAGTCATTACGACAAGCATAACAGATTGAGCACTAAAGTTATCATCACGATGAGTCTTCCTAAGCTCATGCTGTACTATTTGCTAAATTCCGGGCTCAAGGCCCGAGATGATTCTCTATCCAATAGAATAACTTCTCAGCTCCCAGGACTATCCTGAGATTCATTTCCTAAGCCCAATTAAGGAATCACCCTTATTTGCCAAAATCAATTTAGGCCCATTAGGCCCAATTAAAATTAAAGGTCCATTTTAATTATATTTGGACTTTATGGTTATGGTTTTGGGCCCAATTGGATCCAACCAATTAACCTAAACCAAACTTGGCCCAACCAAGCCCATTAAGCCCAAATACAACTTTACAAGCCCATTTCCAAAATAAGCCCAATTAATTAAATCACAACATTCCAATATCACAATTTAATTAATTCAAAGTGTATAGCCATAATTAGTTAACCAAATTAACATTTCCAAAATACTAATTTAATCAATTAATCATGCTCATTACCATCAACACATGTCCAACATCATTGAATCAAAAAATCATATCATTTTCCATGCTACTAGTCACGGCAATTGTAGGGTTTTATTGTCCAATTCCGATTTCAATCCAATTGAATCCTAAATCAACATTTCCCAAGTCATTCAAACTCATCTAATGATTCAAAAAACAAAATTACCATGACATTAGGGCAATAGCAACTTTCGGCCAAGCCTACTAATTTGGGGAAAAATTCATCCAATTCAATTTTCATCAAATTGATCATGCATAACACTATGTTATCATCATTCAAACATATTCCAACAATCAATTTCATCCAAACATGCTCAAATCAATTTTACCCAATTTTACCCTAATTCCAATTTCATGCTTAAACAATGCTCTGATACCATTGTTGGGTTTCTACTATAGTCCCAAGATCATTCAAGCATAGAATCATGTGAATACTCATAAGAAGTATGGCGGAATCATACTTACATAGATCAGCTTTTGCGATGCGAGGAACAACAAAAACTCTTCAAGTTTTAACTCCAAGGTGCTCACAACAAAGCTCCTCTTTTGTGCTCCATTTGTGTTCTTCAAGCTCCAAGCTTTAAGAGTGCATTCCATACTCATAGATGGGTTTCCCTATCTCCTTTGTAAGACTCCTAAAGTGTGCTAGCACTTGTGAAAATTTGAACAAATCCTCACTTTTACCTTCTTCCAACTCTCGGCTTTGGCAAGAAATTTGAGAGAGAAATGGCCATTGGCCGAATGTGAGGAGAGAAGAAAGAGATGAAGTTCTGTTGGTTGTTGTAATTGATTTCAAAAATCAATTAAATGATATACCAAATTCAAAAAAGGTACAAGGCATTTAAGCCTTCCAACCACCACCATCAATCACAAGTGACAACCATCACATCACTCAAAGTGATGTGACTTACATCACAAGAATGACTAATGATGTGACGCTTGATGTGACTTGTGGGCCGCACTTGAATTCGAAATGCGAGTGGGCCCGCAAACACTTCCGGGCTCGGGTTCGCTAATTCCGAATTAACGAATTTTCCATTGCGACGTAATTAAATCAAATTTAATTAAATAATTATGCCTAGCAAAATTATTGTTCACGTCACTAGCGAATTAATTCTAAATTAACTCGTTCGCCTGAATTAAAATCTAATTTTAATTCCGCGTCGAAATCCAATTTCGTATAATATATCGAATATGTTATTTTATCGATTAATTCCAAATTAATCGTTGTCTCTCTCTTTAAATAATATTTTATCCCAAATAAAATATCTCTGTAATTAATCCCAGATTAATTTTCTCTCTTTATCAATTAATCCCAGATTAATAATGTGCGAGTCATACGTCATCGATGAATCTAAGCGACCCATGAGATCCCCGGATATGTTGGCAGTAAATCCGGTCGTCGGACTATCCGAACACGTACGTACCTAGTACTACGCTTTTATCGATTTATAAGACATGGTTGGCTTCTAGCAAAGCACCGTGCCTACCCAATTCTCCAGAAATATTCTTAAAGGAATATATAATCTTTATCAGGCGTAGTATACGTAGTATTGCGTATTGCGATCCAGTATCGAATGTCACATGCTAGGCCTGGGGCTAGAATTGTGTCTGCCCCGTACGAAGCACATATCGGATCTCTGGTAACTAGTCTCTATAATCGGATAAGCATGACCTAGTCATATTATCCTGATAGCTGCAGCATAGAAGAGCACCAGTTTCGTATCCTACGTGATCATCATCTCCACTATGACTGAAGTGATACTTTCATCTTGACATCACACCCAATACACTACGATTCTCAATATACCTAGAAGAGGCATACACAAAACCTGTTAAAGCCCTGGACGACCAAAACCAAAGTATATTGATTGTCGCAAGTATTAGCGGTGCAAATCTCAGGTTAAGACCAAATACACCTACCCTGATTCGGACTTCCATAGACACATAGTCATACTACCAATGGAATTCTGAGGGGTCTATCCAGAGCGAAGCTGTTTCCTACCATCGGTAAACACAACCTCCTATTACTCTTGCATGAGTATCCAATACCTGAATATATGAGAACTATGTCGTTATGCTCCCACAACGCGCACAAGCGTAATACTAGTCTTTTACGCATTATCGATGTCCAATATCGATAATACTCCAACTAGGGATATTTTAATGATTAAACCTTCGTGGATTGATACTGTCTCATATCATCTCAATCCGAAACTAATCACAAGGACCTTTTATATTTATATATCCCGGTAATCTAATTACAAATGATAAAAAAGCAATTTCCTTTGTCAAATAGTTAATTGTAAACAACACCATGATCTTTACAAATAGTGATGCTATGGGTCATAATTGTCCAACATTTAATACATGCCTCCTACTATTTTTGGCGAGCCTCTAACCCTATGTGGAGTACTTGGGAAACCTAGTTTCCTAGTAGGCTAGGATCGCGTTAAATAACACACAACCTTAACTTTGGCCAACAAGTTGTATGAAACTTAAATAGGTAGATCTTTAAGATCAATTGGATCCCATCCAATTCCTATATCCATTAGGTGGACCTCCAAGTCCGAAACACATATCCAATATATGCAAATATATCCAATATATTTCCTAACCTTTTTCCTCTGAATCAACTAATCCTTGGATTTGGCTCAACAAACTTAATGATTCCAGTTAAGCGGGACCCATTGACAGTGAGAAAGCTTCGTAATCGACGTCGATGAACTAGAAGTGACCTTGACTTTGGCCAACAAGTCACAACCGCCCAAGACATGTGATATGGAACAAAGCTTTCGTGGTTCAAACACATCCGCAATGGACAATGGTCTTGACTTTGTCCAACAAACCAATGCCAATCTTGGATCTTGAGAGAGAACCACTCAATGGAAAGAAAAACGCTTAATAATTGATGAGGGTTATTCGCGTAATTGGCAACTAATTTATTATCTTTGATTAGGTCTCATCATACACCCTTAAGCATGCATTCTAAAAGCATAATAAGGCGCGAAATAGATTAATAATGATATGCGGATGGATATATAACAAACTTTGTTCCTAGAACAAATCTCTCCATTTCCTCTCTCCCGCTAGCACTTTACATACTTCTACCCAATTACATAATACATTAAAGAAACCTCATTTGCATTGAGGGGAATTGGTGAGAAGAGAAATACAAAGGTTGTAGAGATAATAGGCTGGATACGCAGGTCCAATTTAAATAAATTCTAAATTTATTACAACAATTTCCAAAATTGCCCACACCCTTCTAATATCCATCCGATATACATTATTCAATCAATCTAATCCAATTAATTAATCTTTGAATTAATGACCATCCAATGTTCAAACAACAATTTGATTTGCGCGAGTCTAACTCGTTTAAGAATAAATACTCAAAGTACATATTCTTGAATTATATTGAATTACAATTTTAAATCCAATTCAAATAGTTTCCCATACAAATTCAATTTTAATTCCAAATTAAATAATTACACTTATTTATGTGCCTTAAAGACTTGGATTCCAAATCCAATCCAATTGGGTCTCAAAGACCCAATTAGTATCCAATACTATTCAATAAAGTCCAATGAGCTTTCAATTAATTCTTTAGGTGTGGGCTATGGCCATTATGGATCAAACCCGAGATGCCAAGGCCCAATAAGGAATCACAATTTGACCGAAATCAATTTTGGCCCATTGGGCCCAATTAAATTATTAAAGGCCCAATTGTCATATTTGGACTCTATGGAAATGGCTTTAGGCCCAATTGGATCCAACCCAATTGACCAAAACCAAACTTGCCCTAACCAAGCCCAATTACAACAATTAAATTAATACATTATTCAAATTACATATTAATTCAATTCAAGTGTAATTAACATAATTAATCAACTAATCTAATGTTTCCAAAACACTAATTAATCCAATTAATCATGCTCTTTAATTCCAATTCATGTCCAACACAAATTGAAGCAAAACAATTCATTCTACATGCTTATAACTCATGATTTTGACAAGAATTCATCATGCAATTTGATTTCAATCCAATTAAATCAACATCTAACATTCATTTCATGTCAATTAACATATCTAATTGTCAAATTTCAAAAATTCACCATGAGCATTCCTAGGGTAACATTCAGCCAAGGGGATGGATTTAGGGATTTTTGATCTAATCAATTTTTATCAATTCCTTAGATGTACAAATCCAATTCAACATCATCCAACCATAACCAAACAACCAATTTAGGCAAATCATGCTCCAAACACAAAATCCTCAAATTAAAGTCATAAACCCTAGATTTTCAAATCAAACTTAGGATGGCTCTAGATACCATTGTTAGTGTCCTACACATGCTCAAGATCACTAAGATGATTTGTGTGTGAATAAATCAAAGAAAGTTGCGGAATTACTCACTTTGATCGGATGAAGTTCAAGACTTTTCTTCTTTGTTGGAAGCTCCAAGCCTTTGATTTGAATTCCAAACTCAAGGGTGAGTTTCCCTATTACCTTAGTTGACCCCCAAAGTGCTAGCTTTGTCCAAAATTTGAAAGAAAATTTTCTCCTCCAAGGAGTGTAGGTTCGGCCATGAGAGGTAGAAGAGAGAAGATGAGTTTTTCAACTTGTTACAAAAGTTGATGTGTGTTTGTTATGTTTTCTAAAAACAAAGTAAAATGTTTTTATTTTTCCATAAAATCAAAACTTGTTAAACACATTTTGGTTGTGTGTAAGATTTCAATAAATGAGCTCAACCACTTGCATCAACTTTTGACAAGTTGATGTAAGTCAAGTGGGTCCCACCACTTTGAAATTCAAAATTTTGTTGGCATCTCCAACACACAACTAAGCTTTGGGCCCAGATTCGTTTAATCCAACTAAACGAATTTTTCCGTTGCGACGTAATTAAATCTAAATTAATTAAATAATAATGCCTAGCAAAATTTTTACGAAAGTCGCTTACGAATTAATTCTAAATTAATTCGTTCGCTAGAATTAAAATCCAATTTAATTCCGCATTTGAAATCCGATTTCAATTAATATATACAATATATATTATAGCCCAATTAAATAAATTAAATAGAAAAATCTAATTTTAACTATTAAATTTATTTTACCGATTAATTCCAAATTAATCGTGTTCTCTCTTCTTCAGGAAATAATCCCAGATTAATTCATGACGCAATTAATCCCAGATTAATTCTTTCTCTCATAATTAATCTCAGATTAATTCTTACCGTAATTAATCCCAGATTAATTTTCTCTCTCATAATTAATCTCAGATTAATTTTGTTCGAGTCAAATGTCATCGGTGAATCTTTGGGAAGCGACCCAAGAGATCCCTGGATATGTTGGCAGTAAATACGGTTGTCGGAGTATCTGACACGTGCGTACCTGGTACCATTCTTACCGATTTACAAGACATGGTTGGCTTCTAGCAAAACACCATGCTTACCCAATTCACCAGAAATATATTCAACGTGGAATATATATACAATCTATATCAGACATAGTATACTATGTATTGCGTATTACGATCTAGTATCTGATGTCACATACTAGGCCTAGGGTTGGAATTGTGTCTGCCTCATACGAAGCATATATCGGATCACAAGCAACTAGTCTTTGTAATTGGATAATCATGACCTAGTCATATTATCCCGATAGCTATAGCATTTAAGAGTACTAGTTATATATCTCTGCGTGATCATCATCTCCATATGACTGAAGTGATACTTCCATCTTGACATCACACCCAATACACTACGATTATCAGTATACTCAGAAGAGGCGTACACAGAACCTGTTAAAGCTCTGGACGACCAAAACCAAAGTATACTGATTGTCGCAAGTATTAGCGATGAAAGTCTCAGGTTAAGACCACATACACCTACCCTGATTTGGATTCCCATAGACACATAGTCATAATACCAATGAGACTCTGATGGGTCTATCCAGAGCGAAGTTGTTCCCGGTCCAACGGCTAACAAAACCTCCTATCACACTTGTATATGTATCCAATAGTTAAATATATGAGAACGATGTCATTAAGCTTCCATAACGTGCACAAGTGTAATACTAGCCTATTCCGCATTATCGATGTCCAGTCTCGATAATACTACGACTATGGATATTTAATGATTGGACCTTTCGTGGATTAATACTGTCTCATATCTTATTAATCTGGTACTAATCATATGGACTTTTATCATTTATATATCCACGTAATCCAATTACAAAATGATAAAAGAGCAATTTCGTTTGTCACATAGTTAATTTGTACAAAGAACACCATGTCTTTTACAAATAGTGATGTTATAGGTCATAATTGTCCAACAGCTTTAGCAGATGTGGTTCAAAATCAAGCATATTCTATAAAGGCACTGGAAAATCAATTGGGACAACTGGCCAATGCTCAGAGTTACAGACCGTAAGGTACCCTTCCTAGCAACACAGAACCAAATCCAACTAACAGAGGGAATGAGCAATGCCAAGCCATCATTTTGTAAAAAGGCACTGAAATCAACAAAGATATTGGAATCAAGACATCTACTGAGAAAGTTACAAAAGACAGTAATGATGTAGATCCACATATGGAGGAAAAAGAGGAAAAAGAAAATGATCGAGAAAAATTTACTCCACCTCCACCTTTTCCACAGCATCTCTAGAAACACAAATTGGACAAACAATTTGCTCGATTCCTAGAAATTTTCAAAAAGCTGCATATCAATATTCCATTTGCAGAAGCTTGGAGCAGATGCCCAGTTATGTTAAATTCATGAAAGATATTCTGTCACGAAAGTGAAGATTGAGAGATTACGAGATTGTAGCATTGATAGAAGAATGCAGCGCCATCATTCAGAGGAAACTACCCCCAAAGTTGAAGGATCCCGACAGTTTCACCATCCCTTGCACCATATGAGAACATTACTTATGTAAGGCTTTGTGTGATTTAGGTGCTAGTATTAACTTGATGCCTTTGTCCATTTACATGAAACTACAGATTGAAGAAGCAAAGTCACCTCAGTCACTCTGCAACTTGCTGATAGATCACTCACATTTCCGAGATGTGTAGTGTAAGACGTACTAGTCAAAGTCGACAAATTCATTTTCTAGCAGATTTCATTGTCCTTGACATGAAGGAAGATAAAGACGTACATATCATCCTCGGGAGACCATTCTTGGCTACAGGACGAACCATCACAGACATACAAAAAGGTGAACTGACTATGAGTGTACAGGACCAAGTAGTAACATTCAATGTTTTTAAAGCCATGAAATTCTTGAATGTTGAACGAGAGTAGGAATGTTTCAGACTTGATGTACTAGATAACATCATCCAGAACACAGATGCAATACAACTTTCCACTAACAAACTTGAAGCATGCATCACCAATATGACTGACAGAGAATTAGATGATGAGATTCTGGAATGTATCAACTATCTTGATGGAGCCTCTCACTTCGGATTGATACCACATGTGGAAAGCTTGGAACTATCGAAAAAAGAAGCAAATCAAGCCCTCGATTGAAGAACATCATAGTTGGAACTAATTCCACTTCCGAGCCATCTTAGGTATGCATACTTGGAAAAATCTTCTGATTTACTTGTGATTATTTCTTCGTCGCTAAATTGGGTGCAGGAAGATAAGTTGTTAAGAGTGCTACGTGAGCTTAAGAGAGCTATTGGCTAGACTATATCAAACATTTGAGGCATCAGTCCATCATTTTGCATGCATAAAATCCTCATGAAAGACGAGTACAAAGCCATATAGGATATTCAATGAAGGCTGAATCCAATCATGATGGATGTAGTAAAGAAAGAAATCATCAAATGGTTGGACGCATGTATCATCTACCCCATCTCTGACAGCTCTTGGGTGAGTCCTATGCAATGTGTACCCAACAAAAGATGAATGATTGTAGTTACAAATGAAAAGGATGAGCTGATTCCAACGAGAATAATGACTGGATGGAGAGTGTATATGGACTACAAGAAGTTGAACAAAGCAACACAGAATGATCATTTCCCGCTACCATTCATTGACCAGATGCTAGACAGATTGGAAGGACATGAATTCCACTATTTTTGGACGGATACTCAGGATATAATCATATTTTCATCTCCCCAAAAGATCAGGAGAAAACAACTTTCACATGCTTGTATGGTACTTTTGCTTTTCGCAGGATGCCATTTGGACTCTGTAATGCTCCTATCACATTTCAACGTTGCATGATGGCCATCTTTTCAGACATGATAGAACAAAGCATAGAAGCCTTCATGGATGACTTCTCAGTATTTAGAGACTGTTCGACCATTACTTGCAAAATTGGAAAAAAATGTTACAAAGATGTGAAGATAAAAATCTGGTACTGAACTGTGAGAAATGCCACTTCATGGTGCGGGAAGGCATTGTCCTGGGACATCGGATCTCACAGAAAGGAATTAAGGTGGACCAAGCAAAGATCGAGACGATAGAGAAACTACCTCCACCATCATCCATCAAAGAGATTCGAAGTTTTCTTGGGAATTTAGGATTTTACAGGAGATTTATTAAAGACTTCTCCAAGATTGCTAAACCATTATGCAATATGTTGGAGAAAGACGTGCCTTTCCACTTCACCAAATAATGCCACCATGCTTGAGAGATCTTGAAACACAGGTCTCTGCCCCCATCATAATAGCACCAGATTGGATGCTCCTATTTAAAGTGATGTGCGATGCCAGTGATTTTGCTATAGGTGCAGTATTACGACAACGTAAGGCGAAAGTTTTTCACAGCAATTACTACGCCAGCAAAACTTTGAATGAAGCACAACTCAACTAAACAACAACTGAAAAGGAGTTGTTCGCAGTTGTGTTTGCTTTTGATAAATTATGCTCCTATTTGTTGGGTCCCAAAGTTGTGGTCTATATAGATCATTCAACAATCAAATACCTGATCGTGAAGAAAGATGCCATACCGAGATTGATCCGTTGGGTGCTTCTACTGCAAGAATTTGACATGGAGATCCGAGATAGCAAGGGGACAGAAAATCAAGTGGCAGATCACTTGTCGAGGCTCGAAAATGGAGGTACAACTGGCACTGAACTGACAATCAAAGAAACTTTTCCAGATGAATAGTTGTTTGCCATCAAGCAACAGAAAATCCCATGGTATGCTGACTATGTGAACTACATATTATTAAGGAAATGGCCGTTGGAATGGACACATCAGCAACATAATAAATTTTTCAAAGAAGTCAAACACTATGTCTGGGATGAGCCGTACCTATTCAAATGTTGTGCGGATCAGTTATTGCAATGTTGTGTACCACAGAAGGAGGTCAATAGTATCCTGCAGCATTATCATTCATCTCCATATAACGAACACTTCAGGGGAGACAAAACTGCTGCCAAAGCCCTGTAATCTGGTTTGTTCTGGCCCATATTGTTTGAAGATGCTCACTTATTCGTTCTTCAATGTGAAAGGTGCCAGAGAACGGGAAATATTTCGAGAAGAAATGAAGGACCTCTTCAAAGCATTCTCAAAGTGGATATATTTGATGTATGGTGGATTGATTTTATGGGACCCTTTGTTCCATCATATGGAAACCTGTACATTCTAGTTACAGTAGACTACGTCTCCAAATGGGTTGAAGCAACAACAATTCCATCAAATGACTCTAAAGTGGTGTTAAAATTCCTCAAAAATAATATTTTCACTCTCTTCGAAACACCTCGAGCGATCATCAGTGAAGGTGGCACACACTTCTGTAACAGATACTTTGATGCACTCCTATCTAAATACAGAGTTACTCACAAAGTTTCCACTGCTTACCATCCGCAGTCAAGTAGGCAGGTCAAAGTTTCCAAAAGGTAAATCAAAATAATCTTGGAGAGAATCGTTGGTTCAACAAGGGGGGACTGGTTTACAAAATTGGATGACGCATTATGGGCCTACCGGAGAGCTTACAAGACACCCATTAGAATGTTCCCATATCGACTGGTGTTTAGGAAAGCATGCCATCTGCCTTTGGAGCTCGAACATAAAGCGTACTGGGCACTGAAGAAGCTAAATTTTGATCTACAAGTAGCAGGAGAGAAACGGGTCCACCAACTGAACGAACTTGAAGAATTTTGCCTTCATGCTTATGAGAATGCCAAACTGTACAAAGAAAAGACCAAGAAGTGGCATATCAGAAAATAATGCGCAGACAACTGGAACTATGGCAGCAGGTGTTGTTATACAAATCAAGGTTGAAACCTTTCCCTGGCAAGCTGAAATCACGGTGGTCAGGTCCATTTGTGATTACCCAAGTGTTACCCTATGGAGTAGTTGAGATACATAACCCCAACTCTAACAACACATTCAGGGTCAACAGCCAACATGTCAAGCACTATTGGGGAGAATCATTTGAGCGACAAAAAGAGAGTCTCACACTGGCATATCCAACCTAACGTTTGGGCAGTCATGTCTAGCTGACAATGTTAACTTAGCGTTATCAGGGAGGCAACCCATGCAATTTGTGTATATATTGAGATTTTGTGTGTTTTATTTTTGTGTGTTTAATTTTAGTATGATAAGTCACAGACAGGATGGAATACGTTCTCATAAAACTTCACAAGCATTTTCCTTCCCTCCCTCAAAATTATCTGATGAAAGTCTACAAAGTATTCACTGAAAGTATGAGGCTTCTCAAGATCCAAGTTATTCCTAGTTATATCCGTTGGATAATTGAGGCACGAGTTCACTTGGCAGGTGAGTCATTTGACTATTTTATTTCATTTTACCTGGTTTAGGAAAAAGCACCCATGCTAGGAAAAGAAGAGCTAAACGATTAGGTGTTTGTTATAAATGTGCACGCTGTACATGCAATACTCATTGTCGTTGTTTAGGAATGGTGTCTGATAATCGTGAAGATAAAATAAAATTCATTAGGGATGACATGAGTAAGGAGTCTTTAGATGACATATCATTGACTCTTGAGACGCATCCCAGTGGATATGTCTATCACGCACTTCGTAATTTACATATACATTTTCGAAAAGAAAGACAAAAATTGACTCTCGGTAATCTGACTTTAAAAGATATTGTTTGCCAATTTATAAGAAAATTGGATCGAAAGCTTGTCTCTGAACTGTAGAGGTCATTCAAGCCGTTACTACCTGTATCTATTTATATTTTAATTTCTTTATCTTTAACTAATAATTGTGATTTGTTTTGTTATTTTCTTTTATTTTCGACGACAAGATCCAGACTTTCTGACTTTCACGATTTATTTTACTGTTTAGCTAATAATAGTCATTTGGCAGGTACTAGTGCTATTATTACTCACCCTTTTCAGGATCTATAAATTCAGCTCGTCATTGCTCTCTTCAACACATCCAGATTTGAGAGAGTAATATTTAAAAAAAATAGAAGCAACTTCAAGAAGACGAGTTGTTAACATCTGTGTGTTTTGCGGTACTAGTTCTGATTTTTGAGCAAGAAAAATTAAAGAATTCGGAAATTTGATTTTCCTACATTCTGCTGCGTTACCCGAAAATACCGCCCAAAACCCCAACAAAATTGTATCAGAGCGAATCAGATTTTTAATCATTAATATGATTTTCCCTTGAATTTGATATGTAATCTTGTCTTTACTTTATGCATGCATGGAATTATATAAAGGTGTATGTCACTTTTGTAAAAATCCCTATTTAATAAGGTTTAATTATTAGTATGTATTTGATGCATATTTTTTGGTCTGTCTTGTTAATACGGTCTATAAATAAATTTTTATGACTATACCGAGAACGTGCCAAAGCTATGAGGGTATAGCCGATAGGAATTTATTTATACCGAAAATATATGATATTAGGTAAAATCAAGTGAAAGCTGAAATCCTAAACGTGCCAAAGCTGTCAAGACTACGTAATTATCTTGAATTTATCATTGGCAAGTTGACCCTGATATGCCTCCTAGTGAACGTGCCAAAGCTATCACAATGAGAAACGATCAGGACTAAAACTCCCAAGAGTCACTAGTGAGTTATTGACAATAAGTTATTTACCTAATGATTATACATAGGCGAGAACATTCCAAAACTGTAAGATGAAATATATTCATGGGATCCACCTTTCAATATTGTATTTATTTGATTATTACATGTTTTATATTTTATTTGGGGATTACAGTATTACATTAAATATTGGGAGGGGTATTTTTAGATTAAAGATCAATGATCTCTTTAATGTTTTCTAATATTATATGAAACTGTTTATTTGCTAACCGTTTTTTGCTATCTATATGATATATTTGTGATGACGGCATCTTCTAATAACCTATTTGCTCGTATGTTGGAAACAAATAAGCTAAGAGGTGTTGAGAACTTCACAGACTCGGACTTGAACTTGAGGATTATCCTCGGGTCTGAGAAGTTATGATATGTGTTGGAGGGTCTGTTGCCCCTTTCCATATCTGAGGATGCGACACCGGAGGAACATGAGATTTTCCAGAAATGAAAAGATGATGATCTAAAGGTTAGATCATATATTCTCAGTTCACTGGCTTTAGAAATCAAAAGGCAATATTTTGAGATGTCTGACGCATATAGCATGATGACAAGGCTCCAGGAATCATATAGGAATCAAGGACAAGTCTTGGTTCATAGAGTAGCAATGGAATCGTTCCATTCAAGACTTGAAGAGGGACACGCTATGAGTCCACATGTGCATCATTTGATTGATCTGATCGATCAATTGAGGCGTAGTGATTTCCCTCTAAATGATACTCTGGGACGGAGTCTTATTATAGGATAGCTCCCGGCGTGTATCGCCAGTTTGTAATGTATTTTAACATGAATGAGATTCAGTGTTCTTACCATTAGTTGTATAGAATGCTTCTCATTACGGATGAGGAATTGAAGAAGGGAGTGTGGACTCGCCCTCCGAAATCCATTTCACTTTCTGCTTCTTCCCAGTCCAAATTGAAAGAAAAATAAAGGTTGGGCACTGGATAAGATAGCCAACCAAAGAGAGCTGCTGAAGATAAGTGCCACCACTGCGAAAAGATTGGGCACTGGAAAAAGGAACCGTCCTGACTATCTTGCCAAGATCAGAAAGGAAAGAGCATCGACTTCAGATACTTTTATTTTTCCTGTTATTGATATCTCTTTAGCTTGTAAAGCTATATCATCTAGTTGGATTTTAGATTCTGCTTGTCTTATTCATATTTGTAATTCGTTGTAGGTGCTGAAGGAAAGTAGATGACTAAAATATGGAGAGATGCAATTTCATTATGAGAGTGGTGACTCTCTGGATACAGTTGCGGTGAGATTATGCGAGATTCCCTTATCTAGTGGGAGCCTTTTGTTGCATGACTACTATTTTGTAGCGGGATGTTTAACGAATATTATATCACTTTTTGTATTAGATATAAAGGGATATAATGTAAATATTAAGAAATGTTCTTTATATTTATATCATAGTAATAATATTCAGATCCTTGTGTGTCCAAATGAGCATGGTCATTACATTTTACATACTTCCAAAGATATCTTGAATACCGGGATTAATAAATGTAAATTATCTGAAATAAATAATATTGAACTTTGGCATATGAGGTTAGGTCATATAGGCGTGAGACACATGACCCAGTTGGTTAAAAATAGTTTGATTCAGGATCTCACCATTGAACCCTATCAACTTGTGAATCTTGTATTCAAGGGAAAATGACCAAAGCCCCATTTTCATGTGTGGGACACCGAGCTACTGACTTATTGGAACTCGTACATTCAGATGTATGTGGTCCAATGAGTCAGACTGCTCACAATGGTTTTTCATACTTTGTTATTTTTACCGATGATGTGTCACGGTATGGTTATGTTTACTTGATGAAACATAAATCAGAAACCTTTGAAAAGTTTAAAGAATTTTGTAATGAAGTAGAAAAATAAACTGGAAGATATATTAAATGCCTTCGATCTGATCGAGGTGTTGAATATATCAGCGGTGAGTTCATTGATTATTTAAAAGAGAATGAGATTCTCGCTAACTATACTCCTCCAGGTACTCAGAACACAATGGAGTGTCTGAAAGGACAAATTATACATTATTGGATATGGTATGATCTATGTTGAGTTTCATAGATTTTCCCTATTACTTATGGGGTTTTGATCTTTTTACTGACGCTCATCTTTTGAATAAGATTCCTTCTAAAGTTGTTCCTACAACTCTGTATGAGATATGGACTAGTAGAAAACTGAATCTTAATTATGTTAGGGTTTAGGGCTGTCCTGCATACGTCAGGATAGCATAGCAGAATAAGCTTTTACCTCGAGGGCAAACATTTAGATTTGTTGGATATCTTTCAAATACGAAATGATATTTGTTCTATAATACCGAGCATCGAAACGTGTTCGTAGCTCGCTTCACAAAATTTCTAGAAATAGAATTTTTGTCTGAATGAGGTAATCATAGACAGGTTGAACTTAATGAAGTACAACCTGAGATGAAAGAACTACCGGATGAACCTGAAATTCAAGTAGAAGAAAAATCGTCAACATACACACACTCCATAGGTCCCAAAGGGTATCTAGACCTCATAATCGCTTGTATTTGATACAAGAAAATAGTCTTGATGTTCTCTTAATTTAAGATACTGACCCTTTATACCTCTAGAGAATTGATGTTGGACATCGACTCCATAAAGTGGCAAAAGGCCATGAAACCAGAGTTAGACTTTATCCATCAGAATCAAGTTTGGGACTTAGTTAAGCTTCCTGAAGGAATTGTTCCTATCAGTTGTAAATGGGTTTACAAGAGGAAGCGAGGGCCTGATGGAAAGGTTGAGAGTAAGACCAAAGTGGTAGTTAAAGGTTACACGTAGCGACATGGTGTCGACTACGATGAAAGTTTTTTGCCAATTACGATGCTAAAGTCTATTAGAATTTTATTGTCCATTTCTGCTTTCCATGATATGAGATTTGGCAGATGGATGTCAAAATGAATTTTCTAAATAGATTTCTTGATGAAGAAATCTATATGGAACAGTCAAATGTTTTTTATCCAGCGAGAAATCGGACATGTTATGTAAGCTCAAGAAGTCCATTTATGGACTTAAACAAGATTTGCAAAGTTGGAATCTTCAATTCGACGTGACTATTAGATTGCCTGGTTTTCTCAAGAATTTGAAATAATCTTGTGTGTATAAAAAGGTCATTGGGAGAATGGTGGTATATTTAGTTCTCTATGTTGATGACATTCTGATCATTGGGAATGATATCGGAATGATGTAAGGCGTCAACGCTTACCTATGTAATAACTTCTCTATGAAGGACCTGGGAGAAGCCTCTTATGTCTTAGGCATAAAGCTCTATAGAGATAGAGAAAAGAATATTATTAGGTTATCCCAATCAATGTACATAGATAAGATCCTAAAATGGTATAATTTTGGTAACTGTAAAACAGTAAATATACCGTTCAGACATGGCATTCATCTTTCGAAGAAGATGTGTCCTAAAACATAAAATGAGAAGATTAGAATGTCTAATCTACCTTATGCTTCGTGTTTGGGCAGCATCATATATGTCATGTTATGTACTAGACCTTATATCAGTTTTACGGTTAGTATAACCAGCAGATATCAGTCAAATCCAGGCACCGACCATTGGATGACCGTTAAACATATCCTAAAGTATCTTTAGGGTACTAAGGATAAGTTTTTGATATATGGAGGAGATGAACTACAAGTTAATGGGTATACAGATTCAGATTTCCAATCAAACCCTGATGATAGAAAGTCTACATCAAGATTCATGTTTACCCTTAACGGGGGTGTAGTTTGTTGGAAAAGTTTCAAACATGGGTCCACAGCTGATTCTACCACAGAGGCAAAATATATTGTTGCTTCTGAAGCTGCAAAAGAAGCTGTTTGGGTTAAGAAATTTATCACAAAGTTGGAAGTTGTCCCAAGCATCGAGAATCTAGCCATTGCGCAAGCAAAAGAACCGATAGTGCATCAGAAATCAAAGCATGTGAAACGAAAGTACCACATCATTCAATAGATTGTGTCACGAGGGGACATCGTCGTATGCAAGGTCCCGAGTGAAGATAATGTAGCAGACCCACTTACCAAGGCCATTCCTCCCATGTTATTTGATAAACATGTGGAGTCGATGGGTATGAGATACAATTGAAATTGGCACTAGAGCAAGTGGGAGATTTTATTAGGATTGGTGCTCGGAGCGTCAATTTATTATATATTTCCCAGTAAATACTTATGTAAATATTTTATTATGAATAAAATACACAGTTTCTTTAATATATCTTATTTTATTGTATGGTAAAGAAGTACATGACCATAAAATGATTAGTTATGATACTTTACAAAAGCGTCGCAATTGACATTGAATTGTATCGTAACATTGTCATTCTTAAACTATTCCTGGTCAATATTTACATTCTTTGGTCAGTAAGTAAAACCGCAGATACTGGTACATGTCATATATTGGAATATTAGGTTCCAATGGTTTATCAATGAACCATGAGTCTCGGGAGACTTGTATAGACATGTGGGTGTTTATATTGGATAAACATTAAACGACTCACCGAAGATTCTTAATAGACGGTACACCAATGTCAATAAGAATCTTTTTGGGTAGAGTAGCATAGTGATTCTTTGACTTGAGATACCACTGTAGATATATGAGATATCTTCCACACTTTGATGACAGTCATGTCACCGACCTTTTAAAGTCAGACCTCTGCCTGTTCGTTGGGTGTGGACTGATTCTCAGGATATCCTGTGTGTTTCTAGACATGATCCGTCAGTTCTGTGTACACAACATAAGTATTCATTTTGAGATTAGCAATCTGTTTAATCCATGGGCCTGTGGTATACTATAGAAGTGAGTTCTAAGTGTTATTAAGAGATCGCTAATAGAAACGTCGACATGATTATACCTATAGAGATTTGACGTTAATATCTATATCTTAGGAATAGTCCAGATACCTATGACATATTGATTATACATATGCAATGACCTTGACTTGTATAGTTCAGTGAGTTTAATCAGTTTATTTAAGTTCAATTGGGTAGGTACTTGTTACCAATTACATCTCATGTAACTCATAGATCGTTAAGTTTACAACTTATATCATGACAACTATTGTCAATATCTTATATAAAACTTAACATTTGCCTCCAAAATAAATGATCATGACGAGGGTCAACTAATCAAATATTTTGGTTAAGTCTTTCATGATGGATATGCCTGAACTTAGAGAATCTCACATAATGAAATATACTCTTAAGAGCACCAGTACCGTATCCTACGTGACATCATCTCCACTATGACTGGAGTGATACTTCCGTCTTAACATCACACCCAATACACTACGATTCTCAATATACCCAGCATTGGCGTACACAGAACCTGTTAAAGCCCTGGACGACCGCAACCAAAGTATATTGATTGTCGCAAGTATTAGCGGTGCAAGTCTCAGGTTAAGACCAAATACACCTACCCTGATTTCGGACTTCCATAGACACATAGTCATACTACCAATGGAATTCCGAGGGGGTCTAATCCAGAGCGAAGCTGTTTCCCGTACCATCGGTAAAACACAACCTCCTATTACACTTGCATGAGTATCCTATACCCAAATATATGAGAACTATAACGTTGTGCCCTCACAATGCGCACAAGTGTAATACTAGTCTTTTACGTATTTATCGATGTCCAATCTTGATAATACTCTGACTAGGGATATTTAATGATTTATCCTTCGTGGACTGATACTGTCTCATATCATTCTCCGTCCATGAACAAATCATAGGGACCTCCTATCATTTATATATCTAGGTGATCTAATCACAAATGATAAGAGTGCAATCTCCTTTGTCACATAGTTAATTTGTACAACAACATCATGATCTGTACAAATAGTGACGCCATGGGTCATAATTGTCCAACACATATATGATTAGCAATCAGATAAAAACCATGGACCCGTGGTACACTTTAGAAGTAAGTTCTAAGTGTTCTTTTAGAGATTCATAATAGAGACGTTGACGGGATTGTCCCTATAGAGATTTGACGTTTACATCTATATCTCTGGGATATATCTGGATACCTGTGACGGAGGAATTATAAATATGCCATGCCCTCGACCTGTATGATTCAGTGAGTTTTTCTGTGGTCGTCATAATTTACGGGTGGGTAAATTATGGACACAAAATTAGATTTTGTGACGGATATGCCTGAATCTAGAGAGTCTCACTAGTGAAATATACTCTTAGAGCACTATGGCAATTTTTATGAATAATACAGATTATTTATAAGTCGTTTAAAGGTTAAACAAAAAATACATGCGAAGGGACCTAATATTCATTTCCTAATTATTGTGTATTGGTATTTAATGATAGATTTTATTAAATACACATTAATTAAATGTCAAATTGTGATATTTGACTTATATCATAAATATATATGTATTTGGATATTTAAAGTAAATATTATACATGAATTTAAAATATTTATATTTAAATAATTATTTAATTATTTAATTGTTAAATAATTAAATTAATTAAAAATATAAATATCTTAAGTTTTGATATTTTTTGGAATTACCTTGAGTTGCTTTTGTTGAATTTTTGAATTTCATTAAAGGTGTAATGATCAAGTTGCAAGTTGATTAAAGCAAACTTAAATGAAACAAAAATAAAATATCTTGATATTTATGCTTACCAATTTCGGCCAATGGTGTCCTATGTGTGTGGAGATAGGAGCCATCAGTTCTGTGTACAGAGCATAGGTAGTCCATATATGATTAGCAATTAGATAAAAATCATGGGCATGTGGTACACTTTAGAAGTAAGTTCTAAGTGTCTTTTAGAGATTGCTAATAGAGACGTCGACAGGATTGTCCCTATAGAGATTTGTCGTTTACATCTATATCTCTAGGATATATCCGGAAACCTGTGACGGAGGAATTATACATATGTCATGACCTCGACCTGTATGATTCAGCAAGTTTATCAGTGGTCGTCATAATCTACGGGTGGGTAAATTATGGACACAAAATTGGATTTCGTGACGGATATGCCTGAATCTAGAGAGTCTCACTAGTGAAATATACTCGTAGAGCACTATGGCAACTTTTATGAATAATACTGATTATTTATAAATCGTTTAAAGGTTAAACGAAAAATACATGCGAATGGACTTAATAGTCATTTCCTAATTATTATGTATTTTTATTTAATGATAGATTTTCTTAAATAGACATTAATTAAATGTCAAATTGTGATATTTGACTTATATCATAAATATATATATATATATATATATATTTGGATATTTAAATTAAATATTATACATATATTTAAAATATTTATATTTAAATAATTATTTAATTATTTAATTGTTAAATAATTAAATTAATTAAAATTAAATATCTTAAGTTTTGATATTTTTTGGAAATGCCTTGAGTTGCTTTTGTTGACTTGTTGAATTTCATTAAAGGTGTCATGATCAAGTTGCAAGTTGATTAAAGAAAACTTAAATGAAACAAAAATAAAATATCTAGATATTTATGCATACCTATTTCGGTCAAGGGCAATATTATGAAGTATATATTGTTTTGTTTCATTTTCATTAGATAAGGGTTCATACGTTACCAAAAACAAACACAAAAGAGTTGAGAGAAAAGTTTGAAGAATAAAGAGAAAAGCTTGGAAATTTCTTGACTTTGTAAGTTTTTTTCTAAATCTTCCAATATAGAAAATGTTTCTAACATGCTTAGCTTCAACATGTGTTGCTAGGATGTTGTCTCTACACTTATAGTTTGTGTTTTAATTGGTTGTGAACTTGGTTGTGAACTAAGCCACTCATTGATGACCTACAATTGTTCTTGAGTTGTTTCATGATGGTGAGACTTGTTTGGTGTGGTAAAGTTTGAATTAAAGTGTTGGATTTAATTGATTTGGTAATATTAGTCAATTTGATGAAATTGTAAAATTAGGGTTCTTAACCATTTCCAAATTTGGGGCTTTTCATATATGTGATGTATTATGGTGTGTATATGATGCATATTAATTTTTGGGTTGATTGGATTTGATCTTGACATGTTTTGAACATAAAATGACCAAATTATAAAAACTGAAAAATGATGGGGCTGTTCGGCAATTAGCAAAAAATTGGGGATTTTTTTGCAATCTGATTTTGATGTGTTGGACATGTTGGAAATCATTTTAGAAATGATTTAGAATCATCCAAAATTGTATTTGACAATTTTAGGACAAAAATGATCAATTTCCAAAGTTGTGGGGCAATTCGGTAATTACCAAGAAATTTGAATTCTTATGTAATTTTTCAGAATTTAATAATTAGGTAATTAAATAAATAATTTTATTTAATTGATCCAAGAAAAATTTTGAAATCGGAAAATTTTGATTTTCCGCGTTTCCGCTTTATTACCGGATTTTCGCCATAAAACCCCTATCGAGAGTACCAATTGCTAAGGCTTATGAGATATGTCTCATTTCCTCAACTCATTGAGGTGTCTTAGGAGACTATTTCTTTGACAAATGAATTCCATGTCGGAATGGCAAATTACCTTTCTTGGAATTCAGTATCCCAGATCGTACAAGTATCTTGTCAATATATGATGTCTGAAACATAGCTAACAGTCATCTCTTGCGATCCCGAAGAATCTGGATCCCGAGTATATAACTAGCCTCTCTAAAATCTTTCATTTGGAAATGATTAGCTAGCCAGAATATCACATCCGATAATATTTTTACATCATTCTCAATGAGTAAAATATCATCGACATACAAAATGAGAAAAATCACATTTCCGTCAATGACGCCCTTGTATACACAAGGCTCATCGACATTCTTCTCAAAATTATAAGACTTGATTGTGGTATCAAATCTTATGTTCCAAGATCGAGATGCATGCTAAGTCAAAGTAAAAGTCAACTTTTTTATAACATATTTGCTTTTAAACTGCAGGAAACTCTTCCGAAGAGTTTCCATGATCATGGTCACCTGGCTATGCCCGTCAATACGAGCTCCATGAGTTTCGGCCGTGTTGAGATATGTCATCATCCTCAAGACATGCTCTCGGACTGATATCATTTTCTTCATCATTGCGGTCATCGCTGAGACCATAGGCTAATGACGTTACCGCTCCAAAGGCTGCCCAAACATGCCCTGCAATGACTCTATCATCAAAGATGTTGTAGCAATTGGCTAATGCTTTGCAGCAAGAACCTCGGGCATCCCTTCTAGCAAGTAGCAGCGAATTTTCTCATTGGCCACGACCCATTTCTGGTAGTCATCGCGCACAACTTGACCAGAATTTCTGGCTGGCTAGGGAGGACATTCCTCCGTCAGGACAAACTTAAGGTCTTCACAGACCAAGATGGCGTTCATGTTACTTTCCATTTAACATAGTTTTCTCCCGTTAATTTTTCATTAGAGAGAATATCAATAATCGGAGAACCCATGGCTGAAAATAAAGTAAACATGCATTTTAATATTTTTTTCATTGTATATTAAAATCATCGAACATTTAGGCATAAAATTAAACATGATGCATGAACCATGTATAATGAATTAGAAACCTAAAAGAACTACTATGCCAAGGAAATCTATTATCCCACAAATAAGTGTCATGGTAGGGTAAGTCAAGTATTTGCATGATAGAACGAGACAATCTCAATTTATTAATATATGTGAGGATAACTCTTATTCCTATATTAACCAACCACTGTTTGATTTGATCAAGGAATTTCGATAACGTCTAATCATTCCTTCGTGAGTGTAACCCGTTGTTTCGGAACCCTTGAACTTAACTAGTGAAATGTCGTCGTATGTTAGGTCAGTTCACCTGATACATCTAGAGTTCTTATCCTCTCGGAATCCAAACTTGATATTGACCTAAAATGGACACCATCTGTAGGGGACGAAAACAAAGTCGTCTCGAGGCGCCTTTTGAATCTCACGTTTTCGGACTAACAACGAAGATCGCGGGATATATTTTTGTATATTCCTCTCTCACTCACCATTTTAAAATTAAAGGTTTCTACTTAAAATATCCAATATTTTAATTCACTAGTGTCTATAAGTTTATGCCCGGCTAAAACATAACTCTACTTTACACTAGTGCATAATTAGTTATCTAACCAATTTTAACTCTTAAAATTTTTATTCACTAATTCTAATTAGCCTCAACTAATATTTTACTTAATTAAACTAATTTAATTAAGTTTGGTTTAGTGACATAATTAATTTTAACTCTTAAAATTTTAGTTCACTAACAAGTTTAAAATTTAGAAATTCAAAAAGGGACAAAATTTTAATTAAATTATTTCATTAATATAAGTGTCTTATAAATTTCAATAGTACGTGGAATTGTGTCTCGAGTGCAGACCACACTACCGTCCGTTCGAAATCGGCTTTCATTAATATAAGTGTCTTATAAATTTCAATAGTACGTGGAATTGTGTCTCGAGTGCAGACCACACTACCGTCCGTTCGAAATCGGCTATGGAATTTACGTACGGGTTTCCATCCGATATACCAAGGGAAAATATAATGCACTTATAAAGACCATATCTATATATTTAAAATTTGAATTTCAAATTTTAAATCATTAAATCAATTAATCTAATTAATTTATTTTCATGCATATCATATTCCAATTTAACTCTTTTAAATTTCATAAAACCACATTTTATAACTAGAATATCTATGCATCTATTACATGTTATGGCATGTGAAAATGCAAGAGTAGACACCTTAAGTTATATGACATGTTATTCAAATATTTCAAATAAGCATACATATAACATAAGTTATATGACATGTTATTTTTCCAATTCTAATCTAATTATTACAAAATTTACCAAGGCATCCATTGGTCTTCAAATTTTGCTCCATGGATTGGGATTGAGTCGTTGGCGGTATCGGCTCTCCAATTACATAAAATGATACAACTTAACAATTTTACATAGAGAAAATATTTACAGCACTTATAAAAAAAATGGCCTTATGGCCTTACATTTCCAAAACCAAAATAACATAAAATAAGAGTTGGAAAAATTTACGAGCAATGTAATACATTCATCACATGAACTCAAACAAAATTATATTCATCACATAAACATAAAAATATGGCTACTCATCACAACATGCATAAAACAATTTATATCACATATAAATCAATAAAAACAGGAACTTTTTAATAAAAAGACAAGGGTTAAGAACACTTTCAACATCGCTCTGATACCAATTGTAGGAACCGATTTCCCTCGCGCAGCGGAAGTGACTTAGGCACCGGGATCGACTTGGAAAATTTATGCCTTCTCCCTTATGAAAATCGAATCTGACCAACCCCTGGAGGCTGGTTTTCTTCTATTTTTGACTATTCTTTAGTCCTGGAATAGCACCCAAACAGCCCCTGAAGAGCAGCTCAAATCTGTATTGTTTTGCACATGATACGCGTGCACAACTCACCAAGAATAACTCGTATTTTGCGTGTACAATGACAATGATTCAGGTCCAAATTGTTTTCACCAAAATTGCCTTAAAAAAACCACAAAATACCCCTTTGTATTCTCAAATTTTTCTGGAAAAATACAAAAAAAAAACTTAGCCCCGAATCAAGTAACTTGAGGCGGCAATGAGCAAATTTTTCTGCCCACTGCCGTGTGTATGTAGAAAATTAAGAAAGATGTTTTATTTTGATCTCATATAAGTCTTTGGTGCTATGACTCGCAACCAATAAAAACTAGTATGAGCTACACTCACAATCTTTATCTCTAAACTATTTTAGAGAAAAGTTGTCACACAAATATTTTTTTTCTTTTCTTCTTCATTCTTTTTTCCTTTCAATTTTTAAGAGAGAAGTTGGAACAATGTGGCTAGGGTTTCTTAGAATGAGATTATGGTAAAAATGAAAAAAAATTTCTTATTTATATCTAGGGTTGTATTTGTTGTCAAAAATAAACCAAACCATTCCCTTCCCTATACAAGTTTCGGCCAAGCCTAGGGTATTTTAGTAACATCAAATATTATTTAATACCATCATAATGATATTAAAGTGTTACTAAATAAAAAAGGTGTAACTACCATTTATGACAAATTGAATTTCAAAAACTTTTATTTCCATAAGTGACATATTAAACAATTTAATATTTACGATAAGTTAAATGATTATCTCATATTCATTTATTAAATGAAAACCTTATATTAAATATAATATAAAGTTACATGTGTGACAAATATATTATTAATCTCATTAATAATAATACAAATATGTGAGTATATAATTGGATTATCCAATTATATTTAATTTGCTACAGTATATCGAGCTAGTACGGGGACCAAATGGACCTATAGTTCTGAGCCCCAATAATCCCATAATATTAATCAAACTCTTTAATTAAATATTCTGAATTATTAACTTTAGGTTATTCCACTAAAAACCCAAAACTTCACTCTCATTGCTGTAGATAAATAATATAAGCCGAACTACGTCGGTGTCTATCAATATAGTCATTACATACGGATTGGCCCTTCACGAGTATCTCATAATTAGAACCGGGTCATAATGTGTGTTATACCCTCTAATTATTTTTACCTTAAGTATCATTGATTCTCTGATAAACGACTTATTCATAACCATTATAAATATTAATCTTTCTATTTGTAATAGAAAGGCTTGAGTGCTCTAATCGTTCAAGCACCGAATCAATCCTTAAGGAAGATACTCATCTACTTCTCGCAAGAAGGAGTGAACTCCATATCTATGTAAAACGTCCTCAGCTACACACCACACTATGTCCCCAAAATACATAGCAATTGGTCGGGATTGCTACACCAACCTCATCTTTGTAAATCAAGTGACATAGTCTGCCATGAAGGAGTTCCAAGTACACTTAGGATTCAGATCAATCTATATATGACCATCTAGTAGATTGAAATGAATTTTTTTTTATTTTAACGGATATTATAAGAAATTCATTTCTATCTAGGTCCAGTCCTATATGATCACATCATCTAAGGTGTCTTCATGCTCATGTCACCACATGGACGATCCCAGATCAAGGTCGCCATATAATTATAGAATAGACCGCAGCTATAGATAAACCATAAATAAAGTACTCGCTTTGTTTTCTCTCCATGGACTATTTTAGATTACTAACTTCAGACTTAAATCCTCTTGTGTATGACTCTCATAGACTAAGTCTGAAGGCACATAAGTAATCTAGAGTAAACAAGATAATTTACAATATGGATTTAAATCAAAATATTTGATACATAAACAATGTATTTTTATTTTATAACAAATCATTTCGTTTACATTATATGAAGCACTAAGGCATATATCACAACATCCTCCCCAACAATATTCATAAGCAAAGGCCCATTTTCGATTGCAACGGGTCTAAAGAGACCTTCCTTAGCTGAAATGGGTGTTAGAATTTCAATAATATGCATATTTATGCGCATATAAAACAAAAGCCAAAGGTTATAAAGGATGTCTTAATAATCTTTCAAATGAAGAGAGAGTACCCTGAGATTACCGAGTTACAAAACCGGAGAATATGAGTGTTAAAACACTCTTACTGCCTTAGGAGATGTAACCTCATTTGGAGTTTCGACAGCCTTTCTTTTGGTACCCTTCTTCTGAATTGATAGGAGGCCTCTTGAGGACCTGGAAGGCAGATTGGTCCAGCTGCCTGTAGCATAAGAATTGGTACAAAAGATTCAATTCACATAGCAAATGCAGACGGTTCTGAGGATTGAACATATAGAATATACTCTCTGACCTCAGAACTACCTCTGGTAGCACCATCAGCAACTTGGGATGTTTCCTCCTGAAGCACTCACCACCATAGTGCTGTCGAAATTTTCAGATTTCTCATTAATTCACGTCTTTCACCATTGCGCATATGTCTTTCACATTTAAGAGACGTCAAATCCAAAATATGGGAGGCACGACATGCGAAGTGCCACTGCACGTGTCACCATAAAAATACAACTCACTTACTTTGTATAAAAATATAATTTGACATGTATAATTATAAGTATTAATACACTTAGTTCCATATTTGAGCATGTCATCTGTCATGTGCGCACCATGTAAGTGGACATGTGTCAACTGAGATATGACACCTCAACACCATTCACCATATAAATATCATAAACCTCGTAGTAATGAGGGTTAGAAAAAAAAGGAAAAATATTATTAATTGCAAGGAAAAGCCTTTATTACAAATCATGGAGAGTTAAATAGAAGGAAAATGACTCTAAGGATGAATCATCTGCTGGACACGAAGAAGTATAGCCCATACGACAGCTGGTTATTGAATTCTCGTGTGAGGCCCTATTACAACAGGTAAAGCCCATCATTTTCCTCGTATTTCACTTTAGATCACACTTTTACCGCTTTCAACTATAATATTAAATAGCAGCATAAACAAAATAGTTTTTTCTCAGAGATTTTTTAATAGATATTAATGACATTAACCTAGATAACACTAAACCAAAATCAGAAGTATTGCACTATAATTATCATAACTTCTTATAAGTGATTAGTACTTTCACTAAACTAAACGTGGTTGATTAATAATTTCCCTTTCTTATTTAGTTCAGATTCAGGCATACATTGCCTTGGAGCTCTTAATCTAATGGCAGAGTATAAGTTCGAGTCCCAACAAGTCTATGAACTCTATTTCTATAAATATTCAGCGTCCTACTATATTTCAAATTTGTAATAAAATGATAGAAAATAGACGAAGAAAATACATTGTAAAGATGCAGGCTTTTCTTGTTAATTCTAAATGAATAAATTTTACAAGAGTTGCTCTCTATTTATAGATAGATATTAGGTTAAGATTATTATCCTTAAGTAATATAGGATAAACTAAAATAGAAAATAAAAGTGAGGGACCATCTTATTTACAACACTCCCATTGGGACCCATCACTTTAATTTTACAATAATTGACCTAACAATGCCTCAATAAAACCTTGCCAGTAAAATCCAGTGGGACAAAAAACCTGATCGAAGGAAAAAGAGTACAATGCATTTTTATCCATCGGTAGTTCATGATGTCAATGAATATGCTCCCCCTGATGAAATGTTCCCTTGATGAAATGCTCTTCCTCAAAAGATATCATCAAGATAATTTACTAAGTCGATGCATGCCAATGTTATATACAAGCTTCTCAAATGTTGATGTCGGTAAAGCTATAGTAAATAGGTCTGCAAAGTTATCAGTTGAACGTATTTGATTGACATCAATTTGTTTACTCTGCTATAGATTATTAGTATAGAAGAATTTAGGTGAGATGTGCTAGGTTCTTTCTCTCTTGATGTACCCTCCTCTAATTTGTGCAATACAGGCAACATTATCTTCATATATAACTTTTGGAATATTTATGGCATATTTTAAGTTGCATGTGCTCTGAATGTGATGGATAAGTGACCTTAACCACATATATTCTCTGATTGCTTCATGTAGTGCAAGTATCTCTATAGAAGAATTTAGATGAGATGTGCTAGGTTCTATCTCTCTTGATGTACCCTCCTCTAATTTGTGCACTACAGGCAGCATTATCTTCATATATAACTGTTGGAACATTTGTGGCAGAGTTTACGTTGTATGTGCTCTGAATGTGATGGATAAGTGACCTTAACCATCTACATTCTCTGCTTGCTTCATGTAGTGAAAGTATCTCTGAGTGATTGGAAGATGTAGAAAAAAAAAAGATTGCTTTGTAGATCGCCATGATATTATCGTGTTATTGTAGGTAAAAATATACCTTGTCTGTGAACGTGCCTTATGAAGGTCAGAGAGATATCATGCATCAGTATAACCAACAAGGCCTGGATTTTGTGTTAGCTCATTTAATAAAATAATCTCATGTCCTTAGTCCCATGAAGATAATGAAAGATATATTTGACTTCATTACAGTGTCGTCGAGTTGGAGCATAGCTAAATCTTACCAATAAATTAACCGAGAATACAATATCTGGTCTAATGCATTGAGCTAAATAAAACAAGGTATTAATTGCACTAAGATATGATACTTTCGGACCAAATATCTCATCATTATCTTCTTTAGGGCGGAATGGATCCCTTTTAGGATCTAGAGATTGGACTACCATGTAAGTGCTTAATGGATGAGCATTATCCATGTTGAAACGTTTGAGAATTTTTTTCAATATATGCAAACTGATGGATAAATACTCCATTACTTTTATACTCAATCTGCAAGCCAAGATAATATTTCATTTTTTCCAAGTCTTTCATCTCAAATTCTCTTTTCAAATATTCAACAGTTTTTAAAAGCTCTTCTAGAGTTCCAATTAAGTTCATGTCATCGACATACACTGCTATGATAGCAAATCCAAATTCAGACTTTCTAATAAATACACATAGACATATAGGATCATTTATATATCCATCTTTATCAAATATTCACTTAAACAATTATACCACGTGCGTCCAGATTGTTTCAATTTGTATAGTGATCGTTGTAACTTTATTGAAAATAGTTTACGATCCTTTGATTTATATATTTCAGGTATTTTCAATCATTCGGGGATTTTCATGTATATATCAAGTGAGCAATAAAGATATGTTGTCACTACGTCCATAACACGAATGTCTAGTCTTTCAGAGATTGCCAAACTTATTAAAAATCGAAACATAATAGTAGCCATCACGGGAGAATACATATCCTCATAGTCAATACCTAGTCTCTGCGAGAAATCTTGTGCAACTTGTCGTGCTTTATATCTAATGATTTCATTATGTTAATTACGTTTTCGTAAAAACACCCATTTGTAACCAACAGATTTGACATCTTCAGGTGTCTGGACTACAGGTCTAGATACTTCACGTTTGGAAAAAGAAGTCAATTCTGCTTGATTTTATTCTTTCCATTTAGGCCAATCGTGTCTTTGTCTACATTCATCAACAGTTTGAGGTTCAAAATAATTTATAATTTCAGTAGCTACTGTATATGCAAACACATTGTCGATGATTATTTCCTTTAGATCTCACATTTCTCTTGTATAAGTATAATTTGTAGAATATTCATCATTTTTGGATTTTTGAGCCTCTTCAAGGGCTAGTGTCTCTTCAGGGACTATCAGTTCTTCTGGAACTAGTGATTCAGAAGATGTGGGTATAATGATTGCTCAAGCATTATTTTCAATTGGATCCGGATCTCTCATTTTTCTTTTTCAGGGAATAGTATCTATAAAATCAAGTGTTCTACCACGTTTCTGACATGCAATAGATGATTCATTAGATACTTTTACACTAGATTGTTCAACAAGAACAATCACCCGGGTTAGTGTAGTAACAACTAGTATAAGTGACTTGGTTGTATAAATACATCACATAATTGATTTATAATTTGCGGCAAATGAACTATCATTCGCACTTCATTTTTACATTGACTGGTGCAAGAATCTAAATGAGATATAGTAAACTAATTCTAAGAAATTGTGTGCTTATTTTAGGAAGCTTTCTTTCTTTTAAAGAGAGGAAAATTGTCTCATTTAAATAGCAATATGTAAAAGATAATGTGTTAGAAGTTCCAAATACTAACAAGATTATGACGCTTTTTCAGGGCCTTTAATTATGTCAACAAGACCATATATGGTATATAGTTTTGCTCCAAACAATATTAATATTTAGAAGTAAAATATCAACAAAGTACATAGTATAAAGTACTAATTGGCATCTAATTTTCTCTCTTTAATTTCAAAGTGATTTGACACATTAAGGTGAACAAGATCTGCTAGATCTTTAACCACTATAATGTTTCTTATCTGCTGGTTATATCCATTTTTATCACATTATCATTATGGGGATTCGTGACTGTTGTCATGACATTAATCATTTCATTCTTTTACATTTACATATCAATTATGATATATTTTATATTCACTTCAGGGAATGATAAATATCTTATTTTAAAAAAAATCAACTCACAATTTCAGCTGTGAAATAATGTTAGATAAAATTGATAGTAGACCAACTATGTTTTTACCATAGTAGACAAAGCTTCAAGCTCTCTTGTTAAATATGGCAGAAGAAAATATTCATCATTCATGGATATTTATTTTCCTTAATGGTATATTTCAAGCACATAGCTTGGATTCACGTTTCAATATCTATACCCAATGAAATAAAATGGTATAATAAGACATCCAGAACAAAAATTTCATATTCATGTATAGAACTTCATATTCATATATATGATACTATAAGCTTAGAATTTTAGGTTCTAAATATTTAAAGTTGTAACTTAGAACTTCAAATTCTATTTTATTCCCTAAAATTTTAAATTCTCTTTTAAAATTCATAACTTCAAACTTCAGGTTTAAATTTAAAAATTATCGTAAAACTTTTAGTTCTAATTTATATGATTAATTTTTTTTTTAGTAGATGACTAACGCATCAATCATCTTGATATATAAAATCATCAAAAAAAATTAATTATTTGTGTTGAACTTCAGGTTTGTCACATCCCGGTATTTCCGAGCATGTGATGGGCAGGAAACGGCTTAACCATCACCCGAACCCCTGATAAACACTGCTAGTTGTACTGAAATGACTGACTCACAACACGCAATCATATATATATACACACACACATACACACACATCATAAACCTAAAAACTCATCTATTTCATATCACAAAATTGTACACACATAAAATAACTGACATAATATTCTTACATATACATGTCTTTATAGCATATCTTGACATCATCTGACACTGACGACATGGCCCGACTTTGAACTGACGCCCGAGGTGTGTAATGACTGCCGCTGGGTCCCGTCTCCCCCAAACAATTCTTGAACCTGTGGCCTACAAAACAACTGGAAAGTGGGGTGGGTCAGGTCTTTTGAAAGACCTGGTGAGTGAATACTAAAGGGCCAATAAAATAATATGAACTGAAATACATGATTAAGTTGAAACATAGTATAAGAGAGTGTTAAAGTACTGAATTACGACAACATAAATAATGAGCTGAGAAACCAATGTGGTAAATCAAATCTGGATACATGACATAAAGATCTGGAACTTAATCTAACTGATAACTAGATACATGACTGAACCTGACTTTACTATTCTGAGTTGTTGCCCTGAACTTGACCTGGAGCTGTCATAAGCTAAATAATATGTTTTATGTCATGGCTTAAATGTTGTATAGTGACTTGAATATGCATGAATTATATTAAGTTGTTTGAACTGAGAACTAACTATTGACATCTTAATCTGCTAACGTGAGCTGAATCGACATGATCTGACTTGAAACTATATGAACTAAACATGATTCTACAATCTACAAGACCTATATATTAGATCTACCTACAATGAAAGTGTTGGACAATTATGACCCATAGCATCACTATTTGTACAGAACATGGTGTTGTTGTACAAATTAATTATGTGACAAAGGAAATTACTCTTTTATCATTTGTAATTAGATTACCGGGATATATAAATGATAAAAGTCCATATGATTAGTTCCGCATTGATAAGATATGAGACAATATCAATCCATGAAGTTTTAATCATTAAAACATCCCTAGTCGGAGTATTATCGAGATTGGACATCGATAATGCGGAATAGACTAGTATTGCACTTGTGCGTGTTATGGGAGCATAACGGCATAGTTCTCATATATTTAAGTATTGGATACTTATGCAAGTGTAATAGGAGATTGTGTTTACCGATGGTACGGAAACATCTTCGCTCTGCATAGACCCCTCGGAATCCCATTGGTAGTATGACTGTGTGTCTATAGGAGTCCGAATCAGGGTAGGTGTATTTGGTCTTAACCTGAGACTTGCACCGTTAATACTTGCGACAATCAATATACTTTGGTTTTGGTCATCCAGGGCTTTAACCGGTTCTATGTACGCCTCTTCTGGGTATATTGAGAATCGTAGTGTATTGGATGTGATGTCGAGATGGAAGTATCACTCCAGTCATAGTGGAGATGATGATCACGTAGGATACGGAACTGGTGCTCTTAATTGCTGCAGCTATCAGGATAATATGACTAGGTCATGTTTATCCGATTATGGAGACTAGTTACTAGAGATCCGATATGTGCTTCGTACGGGGCAGACACAATTCCAGCCTCAGGCCTAGCACGTGACATCTGATACTGGATCACAATACGCAATACAACGTATACTACGCCTGATATAGATTACATATTCCTATAAGAATATTTCTGGAGAATTGGGTAGGCACGGTGCTTTGCTAGAAGCCAACCATGTCTTGTAAATCGGTAAAAACGTAGTACTATGTACGTACGTATTCGGATAGTCCGACGACCGGATTTACTGCCAACATATCCGGGGATCTCATGGGTCGCTTCCCGAAGATTCACCGATGACGTATGACTCTCACATTATTAATCTGGGATTAATTAATAGAGAGAGAAAATTAATCTAGGATTAATTACGGAGAAATTTTATCTAGGATAAAATATTATTTAAAGAGAGAGAACGATTAATTTGGAATTAATCGATAAAATAATATATTCGATATATTATACGAAATTAGATTTCGACGCGGAATTAAAATTAGATTTTAATTAGGGCGAACGAGTTAATTTAGAATTAATTCGCTAGCGACATGAATAGTAATTTTGCTAGGCATAATTATTTAATTAAATTTGATTTAATTACGTCGCAACGGAAAATTCGTTAATTCGGAATTAGCGAACCCGAGCCCTGGAGTGTTTGCGGGCCCACTCGCATTTCGAATCAAGTGGGGCCCACAAGTCACATCACGCGTCACATCATTAGTCATTTTGTGATGGAAGTCACATCACTTTGAGTGATGTGATGCTTGTCACTTTTTGTGATTGATGGTGGTGGTTGGAAGGCTTAAATGCCTTGTACAATTTTTGGAAAATGAATTATGTATTTGATTTTTGAAATCAAACACAACCAACCAACACAACTCTTCTCCTCTCTTCCTCAAATATTCGGCCAAGGTCCAATCTTTCCCTCCCAATTTTTCTTCTAAAAGCCGTGAGCACCAAGGAGAAAAATAAGAGGATTTGTTGCAAATCTTCAAAAGTGCTAGCACACCAAGGGGTCACACAAAGGTGATAGGGAAACCCATTCATGAGCATGGAATCCATTGACAAAGCTTGGAGTTTGGAGATCTTCAAATGGAGTTGACCGAAAATCATGGAGCACAAAATGGAGGCCATTGCCGAGAGCTTCAAGGAAAAGCTTGAAGAAATTTTTGTGTTCAACGCATCGCAAATCCGTTCATTGTAAGTATTATTCCGCCATACTTCTTTATTGTATTCACATTATTTTCATTGCTTGAATGATCTTGGGACTATAGTAGAAACCCCACAATGGTATCAGAGCCTTATTTAAGCATGAAATTGATTTAGGATAAAATTGGGTAAAATTGATTTGAGCATGTTTGGATGAAATTAATTGTTTGAGTATGCTTGAATGATGATAACTTAGAGTTATTTGTGATCAATTTGATGAAATTTGAATGGGATCAAAGTTTCCCCAAAAACTTGGCTTGGCCGAAAGTTAGTGTGCCCTAAATGTCATGGTGATTTTGTTTTTTGAATCATTGGATGAGTTTGAAAGACTTGGGAAATGTTGATTTATGATTTAATTGGATTAAAATCGAAATCAATTTAGAAAACCCCAAATTGTTGTGACCATTAAGCATGAAATGGGATTGATTTTGCTTCAATTGTGTTGGACATGTGTTGATGATGATGAGCATGATTAATTGATTAAATTAGTATTTTGGAAATGTTAATTTGAGTAATTAATTATGGCTTATACACTTTAGTTAATTAAATTGAGAAATTTGGAATTTTGTAATTTAATTAGTTGGGCTAAATTTGGAATTGGGCTTTTAAAGTTGTATTTGGGCTTAATGGGCTTGGTTGGGCCAAGTATGGTTTAGGTTAATTGGTTGGATCCAATTGGGCCCAAAACCATGTCCATAAAGTCCAAATATAATATAATGGACCTTTAAATTTTTAATTGGGCCTAATGGGCCTAAATTGATTTTTGGCAAAAGGTGATTCCTTATTGGGCTTTGGTTGCCAAAGTCCATGCCTTATAAATTAATTGAAAGCCCATTGGACTTTAAATAAATTGACATTGATGTTAAATGGGCTTTGAGACCCGTAATGATTAATTTAGAATCTAAGTCGTAAAGGCTCATTAATAAAGTGTAATTATTTAATTTGGAATTAAATAAAGAATTAGTATTGAATACAAATTAAATTGGATTTAATGTTGTGGTTTAATATATTTAAGAATTCGTACTTTGAGTACTTATTCTTAAAACGAGTTTGACTCGCGCAAATCAAATCGTTGTTTGAACATTGGATGGTCATTAATTTCAGATTAATTAATTGGATTAGATTGATTGATAGCATGATTTGTGTGAATACATGGATGTGATGTATGATTAATGTATATCGGATGGATATTAGATGGGTGAGGGCAATTTTGGAAATTGTTGTAATAAATTTAGAATTTATTAAATTGGACCTGCGTGTCCAGCATATTACCTCTTGATTCTTTGTATTTCTCTTCTCACCTATTCCCCTCAAAGTAAATGAGGTTTCTTTAGAAGTGTTATGTAATTGGGTAGAAGTAAGATTTGTGCTAGCGGTAGAGAGGAAATAGAGAGATTTGTTCTAGGAAAAAAGCGTTTTAAATATTCATCCGCATATCATTATTAATTTATTTACGCGCCTTATTATGTTTTTAGAATGCATGTTTAAGGGTGTATGATGAGACCTTAACAAAGATAATTAATTGGTTGCCAATTACGCGAAAAACCCTCAACATATATTAAGTGTTTTTCCTTCCATTGAGTGATTCTTAATCAAGATCCAAGATTGGCACTGGTTTGTTGGCCAAAGTCAAGACCTTTGTCCATCGCAGATGTGTTTGAATCATGAAGGCTTTGTTCCATATCGGTGTCTTATCCAAGTTGTGATTTGTTGGCCAAAGTCAAGATCACTTCTTGTCCATCAACATCGATTACGAAGCTTTCCAAGGTCAATGGGTCACGCTTAACTGGAATCATTAAGTTTGTCGTGCCAAAGCCAAGGCTTAGTTGATTCAGAGGAAAAAGGTTACGAAAATATATTGGATATATTGGCATATATATTGTATATATGTTTCGGATTTGGATGTCCATCTACTGGATCTAGGAATTGGATGAGATCCAATTGATCTTAAAGATCTACCTAGTTAAATATCATACAATTTGTTGGCCAAAGTCAAGGTTGTATGTTATTTAATGGGATCCTAACCCACTAGGAAACAAGGTTTCCCGAGTACTCAACAGAAGGTTAGAGGCTCGCCGAAAAATAGTGGGAGGCAAGTATTAAATTTGCAATTTCATTTAAATACTTGCCAATACGCGCTCATTTCTATTTTTCGTCATTACTCGAATAAATATTAGTTGGACTAATATCGTTGTTTTAATCAAACAGTTGGACTGTATTCAAACTACTTCAAATTATAGTTGATTATATAATTGGATTATAGTAATCAATATATTTGAATTTAACCAATCAAATTATAGTTGATTATATAATTGGATTATAGTAATCAATATATTTGAATTTAAATAATTAAATATAGTTGATTATATAGTTAGACTATAGTAATCATTATATTCAATAGTACCTAAAATCGTTGATTGGATAGTTGGACTATAGCAATCAAGATAACTGAAAGATTAGCGTTTAAAACATAAACCTGGGTAAAAATGTCTTTAAACGGCTTTAATTTTCAAATTGGGAATAAATCCTCATGATAGTCCTGAGAACTGAGAAGTTACTTTATTTGATAGAGAAACCTTTTGGGCCTAAGCCCGGAGTTGAGCAAATAAAAGAACATGATCTTTGGAAGATTCATGTAATGATAACTTTAGTGCTCAATCATTTATAGTAGATGCAATGACACTTTAATTCCGTCGTCAGAATTAAGGATTAGATCTTTGTACCATGATGATGAAATTAAAGATCTGCATAGATTTATTCTTAGAAGTATAAATTACAAAATAAGCTTTTTAGCTCGTGTATGTCAGAGGGTACATCTGTCGAGCACTAGGTGTCGCAGATGATTGCTGACATCGATCAGCTAGGTTAGCTAGGCATTACCTACGTGGTCGAGACTACAAAGATTTGATCTTATAGTCTCTATCTGAAAGCTGGGACAGGTTCATTGTGAATCAAGAGAAAACTCTTGGAGAGTTAATGGCTATGCTCTAGGAGGCAAAGTCAGAACTTCTAAAAAAGGGGCAAAGGCAAAATCATCACGGTCTTCTAGGAAGACAAAGGACATATCCCAAGATGTCTGCCTAAACTGTGGCAAACGGGGTCACTGGAAGCGTGACTGCCGTATGGACAAGGCAGACATGAAGGAAGTGAAGAGGGGCAAGGCTCCGGCTTCAAGTATGTTTGTCATGAACATGTTCGCTATTAGTTTCAAAATTGGATTTTGATACTAAATGTGGTACATAAATATATGTACTGATGTGCAGAATCTGCTGATTAGCAGGATACTGACTTCAGTTGAGATTTATCTACGAATCGAAAATGGGATGACAGTCGCTGTTTTAACCGTAGAATCCTAAGTTTAGGAACTGCCATTTGGGTGTGTACTTAAATTAGGAAAATGTCATAATGTAACTAGTTTGACTAGAAACATTATCTCTATATCATAGTATAATCCGTTGTGGATATACCTTTATATTCTAGAACACTAAAGTGTTTCATTTTATAAAGATTATATTGAGATAAACACATTAGATGTGAATAACAGTATTTATATTTTGAATATAAATGAATCCCAAACATAAAACGTGACAAACAAATAGCTCAAACTGATTTGATCAGATGAGACTTACATGTGGCATTGTTGTCTGGAACACATAAACAAGACTCGTATATCCACACTTTTGAAGAGTGGGTACTAGGACAAATTTGATTCTATTCAAATGATGTCTACGAATCTAGTTTATTAGCAAAAGTGCCTAAAACACCTTTTACTTGGTAAAAGTGTAAGTGCCACCAATCTGTTAGCCCTCGTTCATAGTGACGTAAATGGGCTCATATCTACCTAGGCTATAGGTGGATATGAACGCTTCGTAACCTTTATGAATGTGGCATCGCGTTATGGTTATGTGTTTCTTTTGAAACACGAATCAGAAACTTTTGATAGATTCAAAGAGTTTTGACACGAAGTAGACAGACAGATCGGCTAAAGTATTAAACCGTCACGGTTATACCATGGTGGAAAATACTTAAGCAATAAGTTTCTCAATTACCTGAAAGAGTATAGTATTCTTTCACAGTGGACTCCTCCCGAAACACCTCAATTGAGCGGTGTGTCCAAACAGAGAAACCGAACCTTATTGGACATGATAAGGTTAATCATAAGTCGCTCTGAGCTACCATTTTCCTTCAAGTGATACACATTTAAACAGTGCAATACTTATTTTGAATAAGGTTCCATGAAAATCTGTTTGACAGACTTCATATTAGATATGAACAGGAAAGAAATCGGATTTTCTCATTCCTGGAGATTTGGGAATGCTAGGCATATGTTGGATGATACCAAACTAGAACCCAAATCAGATAAGTGCCTAATTTGTAGGTTATCCTAGGGAAACCAAAGTATAGTACTTATACAACTCACTAGAGAACAATGTAATTGTTGCTCGCCATGCGATTTTCCTAAGAGGAATACCTATATGCAGTGGTAAGTGGGAGGAAAGTAAAACTCGATGAAAATCGGAGTGATATTGTTCCAGGCACCGATTCCTTAATGGAACATATACAGTTCATCAAGAATGAAATTGTACCACAATCTTCGAATACACAAGAACCGCGTAAGTCGGAGAGAGTCAGAAAATAACCTGGGAGGTATGGGTTTCTGATCTCACCTCATAAAGATGTCAATCTTATTGAGGAATACGAACTGACAACGTATGAGGAAGTGATACAAGGTATCGACTCCCTATAATGGCAAAGTGCCATAATGTCCGAAATGGATTCCATGTATACCAACTAAGTTTGGACACTAGTTGATGTACCGGAAGGCATTGTGCCTATTGGTACAATATAAGTCTTCAAGGAAAACATACATGGAAGGCAACATACCAACGTACTAAGCTAGGCTTGTAGCGAAAAGGTATCGTTATCAACATTGTGTTGATTACAACGAAACCTTTTACTTGTTGCCATGGTTAAATCCATTTGGATAATGTTTGCTAATGATGCATGTTTCATTTATGAAATATGGCAGCTGAACGTCAAAATCGCTTTCCTTAAACGGAAACCTTTTGGAGGATGTTTACAACATCCTGACTGTTTTGTCGTACGAAAATAAGCAAACAAGGTTTGCGAGTTAATTCGATCCATTTATGGATTGAAGCAAGCATTGCGTTCTTGGAATTATCGTTTTGATGTAATCATAATGGTATATGATTTAATTCAAAACGAAAATAATTCTTGTGTATATAAGGAAGTTAGTGGGAGCGCACTGACAATGATTGTCCTATATAAAATGATGATATATCATTTCTTGGAAATGATATTCCCATAATACAATCGGTGAAAGCTTGGCTTTCATGAAAAATTCTTCGTAGAATTCTTGGGAGAGACAACTTTTATTCTAGGAATAAAGATCTACTGGGATAGATCTAAAAGTTGTTGGCACTCTCTGAGAACTCGTACATTGAAATAAATGTACGCGACCTGGTGTCTCATATGCTTTGAGCATATGGAGTCACAATCAGGCCAATCCAAATGATAGTCACTGGATTGATGTTAAGAACATCTGGAAGTATCTTAGACGAACTAAGGATGCTTTATTAAACTATGGAGAATGAGAACTTGAAGTGACTAGGTTCACCGTTGCAAGTTTCCTAACCGATAAAAACGACTATAAGTCGTAATAAACGGTACTATATAGTTTGAATAACGGAACAGTGAGCTAGAAATCTTCCAAGCAAGATACTGTTACTGATTAAACAACAAAAGCGGAATATTGCTGCAGCTGAGGCAGCAATAGAAGCCATTTGGATCTTAATAATCCTAATTGGATTAGGAGTAGTTCTGTTAGCAGCTGATCTAGGCTACAGCACGGGCTAAAGAATTAATGGTCTCATCAACGATCCGAGTATATACTTCAACTGTTCATCTGATTCGTTCAGGTCATACATCGTGGCGATGTGATGATCGAATAAATCGCATCAGATGATAACATTGTAAATCCGCTGATGAAAGCATATTTTATCAGCAGAAGTTTGAGCGAACCGTACATAGTTCAAGTGTAGGACACTTGAGTGATTGGCTATGTGCCAAGTGGGACATTGTTGGACAATTATGACCCATAGCATCACTATTTGTACAGAACATGGTGTTGTTGTACAAATTAACTATGTGACAAAGGAAATTGCTCTTTTATCATTTGTAATTAGATTACCGAGATATATAAATGATAAAGTCCATATGATTAGTTTTGATTGATAAGATATGAGACAGTATCAATCTATGAAGTTTTAATCATTAAAACATCCCTAGTCGGAGTATTATCGAGATTGGACATCGATAATGCGGAATAGACTAGTATTGCATTTGTGCGTGTTATGGGAGCATAATCGCATAGTTCTCATATATTTAAGTATTGGATACTTATGCAAGTGTAATAGGAGGTTGTGTTTACCGATGGTACGGAAACAGCTTCGCTCTGGATAGACCCATCGGAATCTCATTGGTAGTATGACTGTGTGTCTATGGGAGTCCGAATCAGGGTAGGTGTATTTGGTCTTAACCTGAGACTTGCACCGCTAATACTTGCGACAATCAATATACTTTGGTTTTGGTCATCCAGGGCTTTAACCGGTTCTGTGTACGCCTCTTCTGGGTATATTGAGAATCATAGTGTATTGGGTGTGATGTCGAGATGGAAGTATCACTCCAGTCATAGTGGAGATGATGATCACGTAGGATACGGAACCGGTGGCTCCAGTGCTTAACGTAGCTATCGATATATATGACTAGGTCATGTTTATCCGATTATAGAGACTAGTTACCAGAGATCTGATATATGCTTCGTACGGGGCAGACACAATTCCAGCCCCAGGCCTAGCACGTGACATCCGATACATGATCACAATACGCAATACTACGTATACTACGCCTGATATAGATTACATATTCCTTTGAGAATATTTCTGGAGAATTGGGTAGGCACGGTGTTTTTCTATAAGCCAACCATGTCTTGTAAATCGGTAAAAATGTAGTACTAGGTACGTACGTATTCGGATAGTCCGACGACCAGATTTACTGCCAACATATCCGGAGATCTCATGGGTCGCTTCCCGAAGATTCACCGATGACGTATAACTCGCACATTATTAATCTGGGATTAATTAATAGAGAGAAAATTAATCTAGGAATAATTACGGAGATATATTATCTGGGATAAAATATTATTTAAAGAGAGAGAACGATTAATTTGGAATTAATCGATAAAATAATATATTCGATATACTATACGAAATTAGATTTCGAAGCGGAATTAAAATTAGATTTTAATTCGGGCGAACGAGTTAATTTAGAATTAATTCGCTAGCGACATGAATAATAATTTTGCTAGGCATAATTTTTTTAATTAAATTTGATTTAATTACGTCGCAACGGAAAATTCTTTAATTCGGAATTAGCGAACCCGAGCCCTGGAGTGTTTGCTGGCCCACTCGCATTTCGAATCAAATGGGGCCCACAAGTCACATCACGCGTCACTTCATTAGTCATTTTATGATGGAAGTCACATCACTTTGAGTGATGTGATGCTTGTCACGTTTTGTGATTGATGGTGGTGGTTGGAAGGCTTAAATGCCTTGTACAATTTTTTGGAAAATGAATTATGTATTTGATTTTTGAAATCAAACACAACCACCAACACAACTATTCTCCTCTCTTCCTCAAATTTCGGCCAAGGGCCAATCTTCTCTCCCAATTTTTCTTCTAAAAGTCGTGAGCACAAGGAGAAAATAAGAGGATTTGTTGCAAATATTCTAAAGTGCTAGCACACTAAGGGGTCACACAAAGGTGATAGTTTGGAGCTTGGAGATCTTCAAATGGAGTTGACCGAAAATCATGGAGCACAAAATGGAGGCCATTGCCGAGAGCTTCAAGGAAAAGCTTGAAGAAATTTTTGTGTTCAACGCATCGCAAATCCGTTAATTGTAAGTATGATTCCTCCATATTTCTTTATTGTATTCACATTATTTTCATTGTTTGAATGATCTTGGGACTATAGTAGAAACCCAACAGAAAGCTGCCTACTGAATATGACTTAATCCTAATTGAGGGTGCATGAGTTAACTTGAATATCTAACCTGAACATACATATGTCATGAATGTCTAAGCTGGATAGGCTGGAATTGTGCTTAGCTACTTGAACTGGAATGCAGGTCTAAATACCTGAACTGTGAATGGATGGACCTAAAAACTGAACCAGACATGCATAGACTGATCTGATTATTTGGCCTAGAATATATGATCTGATTATCTGGCTTGGAACGCATGGTCTGATCTGAATATCTAATTTAATGTATAAGTTACACTGAACTATCTGAACTACAGATGCATGAGCTAATTTGCTGGCTGCGTGAATTGAAAACTGCATGTGGACCGTGATCATGAAACTAATGCATGCTATAACCCAAACCACCCATACCTATGGCAAAAGCCATCCCAAACCCATGGTGGCTTGGTTCTAATCTAACATGTGCATGAATCATGAAATGTAGGATTGCCTACATGAACTGTAACCTACGAACCTGAAATTATCATGAGCTAAAATGCTATATGCTGACCAGAGTCTGAATTACCTAAATCAACATTCTACAGGAGCTAGACATGACTATCGAAAAGCATGATATCCATAGTTGAAGTTGTAATGTAACATGACATGGATGCATTACTTTTAAGAATGTAATTAATTATGAAATTCATATCTGAAAATCGATATTAAAATCAACAATACTGTAAAAAAAACTGCTTCTGAACTCATAAAATATAAACTTGGTTCCTTCTCAAAAATCTATGTGGAAATCTTGATGTGAAAATCTGAAATCTCAAGTAACTGGAAAATCTGTAGAAAGCCTGAACTCATAAAAACATAAACTGGGTTCATTCTCAAAAATATCTACAATTCTCATAAAACAATTCCTTATGAAAACTCTTTCTGAAAACATCTTTTTTGTAAGTCTGTCTCTGAAAATATGAGTATCTGTCGAAAACTTGACGCATGGGGGCGTTACGTATCGTCGTCCCCTCATACGTCTAAATCCATGACATTGGGACGTTACGTATCGCCATCCCCCAAAGCATGCCACTACTTGTCCCTGAAACTAGGGTTTAAGAGCGTTACGTATCGCCGTCCCCCGAGCTCTGAAATATAGTGGTCTTGGGGCATTACGTATCGTCGTCCCTCAAGCCACAATCTAGAGCCGGAGGTGCGGATCTATGCTACCCTCCAAACTTTTAGTCTAAGATATAAGGACATCTGTCATCCATAGTCTTGAACTACGTGTGCACATGATATATGTATCCGTCAATTCCATATCTTAGTCAAGTTACATACTGAGGTGGGTTTTTCTCCCATGCCTCAAAATCCAAAGAAAATCATAAAAGAACTTATTTTAAAATGTCAAAAGCATAATATATGTCATAATCTTGAAAACTGAAAAAACAAATGAGTTTTAAAAACAGACATGTATGATTCATGACTAGCTTGAGACTGATAGGTCTAATTTGAAAACACAACTGGCGGAGATGCTGAATTCTTGAACTGCAAGTCTATGAATGCACTGTGAATTATGAAGAACTAAAATTGATGCATGTTGCGACATGGGACACATATGTGAAAGACATGGCATAACTGAACTTAAAAACTAAGAACTGAATATCTAAGTTGTGATACATAGACTGACACATGAACTGAAAACTAGTATGGCTACATAACCTGAATACATATAGCAAATATTAAAACTGAAGTTATAAATTAAAAGCATGAACGATATCAAATGAGTTAAGCTGAATTAACATATCTGAAGGCATAAGAGAAATTATAAACTAAGTACAAGAAACTGATTGCACAAGTTTAGAGATAACATCAAACAGAGAAGCAAAAAGAAAGGATAACATCTACTCACAGACTGAGGATCCATCACCAGTGTGCTGGAATGCTGTTGAAGGATTTCATGCAAGTTGCTAACTGAACTTGTGTCCAAGTATGGTTAGCATACTTGAACTAAAGAAACTAAATTTGGTTTGTGGATGCATGAACATGTTGTTTAACTTAGCTAAGATGCTAATACTTCTAGACATGTTGATAGGACTTTTCAGCATAGCCGATGTAGTCACTTGAAATGCCCAAGCTGCCTCTCTATGAAATGTCCAATTCAGCCTGACATGCCCATTATCTCATCATTCTTACCCAAGACTCTAACTTGGCCCATAACTATAACTTTCACACTTAAATACATTTACATCATCAATACTCATCACAATATATCAAGCCTAGCCTAATTTTATTTAACTGAGACTCATACTATTTATCATATTACATACATCACAAATCAACAACAGATTTTAATCAACAAGCCATATGACCAAGCCTTACTAATAGGCTTTATGCATCACTAACATCACAACAAGCTTTCTAAATATAATGTTCATTAAAACACACATACAGAAATATGATTTCCATAATTAACAAAGAAATTACATATTTCTATAAGCACTAGTTTACAAGCTTTGAAAATTTCTCAACACACACATAGGTATAAATTCAACAAACTGTAACATATAAACACCAATATCCACACTACACTTTTAAATAAACTAAACATCAAGTTTAACCAAACTTTAACATTCCAACAAATAACTTATATTTAACATAAATAATCAGTCAAGTTACTAATTTACAACTTCAAACTTTTTTTTACCATATTTTAATACAACTTAAATCAAAACACTTTCTTAAGCTTAAAATCATCATCAACAAAACAACAAGAAAAATAAACTCTCAACTAGCCTACACATATATGACCAAGTGCTAAGATTTTAAATCATTGAGTTTCATCTCAATTGAATACTTCACATGATATAATATCACTCAGAGACATAAACAATACCATTTTTAATACACATGAGCATCATGCTTATAACTTCACAAATCTCAAAACACACTTCCCCCCAAACTTACGTATAATATTTGGCCATAATGGGAAAACCACACCCTTTAAAGTTTCGGTCCAATAACTCAACTCAAGTTAGTACATGCCCAAAAATATAAATCATAACATTTCATCATCCAACACCTAATCTAATACTATTCATCAACAATGGAAATAAAAATAATCACCCTCACATGTTGGGGGTTTTTCTAGGGGCAGAATCCGGTAACGTAGCGGAAGCGGTGGAAAATCGTATTTTCCGATTTCAAAAATTTTTCTCGGATTAACTAAATAAACACATTTATTTAATTATCCAATAATCAAATTATGAAACAAAATTCAAATGAATCATTCAAGTGAATTTACCGAATTACCCTTACATTGGTATTTTGTCCATTTTAGTCCGAATTGATCTATCAATTTTGAATGATTCTAAATCATTTCTAAGATGAACTTAGCATGTTCAAAACATCAAAACACCAAAAGCACCAAAAATCCCAAATTCCTTCATCAAGGCCGAATGCACCTCCAAGGTGCCATAATGTGCATTTTGTCATTTCATGCTTCAAAACACATCCAAATGTTATCCAATCAACATGAAACTTTATATGTATCATACACATCCAAATGCACAAATATATGAAAACCACAAATTTGGAATTAGTCATGAACCCTAATTTTTAATTCCTCAAATTGGACAAATTAGACCAAATACATTAAATCAATTACTTAAATCATCATTCTTCCATCCAATCCAAGTCTCAACACAATGAACAAACTCAAGATCAAATCTAGGTCATCTAAGAGTGGTTCAAAACTCTAGATTAGCAACATGGTTTCCAAAACCTTAAAAGAATAATTGCAACTACAATAGTCATAAGCCTTCTTAATCATACATGCTCAACACTTCAACAAAAATTTCCATCATAAAACGCAAGAAATAAAGAAAAGAAAAACTAAGAACATCACAAGATGTTGCCTAGATCCTAAGGAACAATTTCCTTTCAATAGTAAGTTTGAAAAACTTACAAAATCCAAGATTTTCTTTAGGTTTTCCTTTTCTCCTTCACTTGTTTCCTTAGTTTCTTACAATGGAGTTTTTATGAAAAGTGTATTAGGTTAACCAAATGAAAAGAAAATGAAAACAATATATACTTGTGCATTTTTGGCCTTGGCCGAAATCAAGTAATGTATATACCAAATTTTTCATTTCAATTTCATTTCAAAATCATTTAATCAACTTGACAAATTTCTAAAACAACGGCAACTAATATCATTTACTTAAAATATCCTAATGTAAGATATTTATATTTTAATTAATTTAATCATTTAACAATTAAATAATTAATTAATTAATCAAATACAAATATATTAAATATATGTATAATATTTACATTAAATATTAAAAATATATATTCATTTAGGATATAAGTCAAATAACTCATTTTGACTATTAATTAATTTGTATTTAAATTAATCAAGTATTAAATGTAAATACACAATAATTAGGCAAATGACTATCTAGTCCCTTTAGCACGTATCTTGCTTTTAACCTTTAAACGACTTTATAAATCATCAATATTATTTATTAATGTTGCTACAGTGCTCTACGAGTTTGTTTCTTATTGAGACTCTCTAGATTCAGGTATATCCGTCACGAACTCCAATTTCGTGTCCATAATCTATCCACCCATAGATTATGACGATCACGGATAATCTCGTGAATCATACAGGTCGAGGTCATGGCAAATGTATAATTCCTCCGTCCAGGTATCCGTAAATCCCAGAGATATAGATATAAATGTCAAATCTCTATCGGGATTATCCAGTCGACTATTCTATTAGCAATCTCAAAAGAATGTTTAGAACTAGCTTCTAAACTTTACCACGGGCCCATGGTTTTATCTGATTGCTAATCATATGGACTACCTATGCTCTGGTACACAGAACTGACGGATCCTATCTTGATACAATAGGACACCCTGAGGATCTATCTACACCCAACGAACAGGCGGAGGTCTGATCTAAATAGATCGGTGACGTGACTGCCATCTAAGTGTAGAAGATGTCTCATGTGCCCACAATGGCATCTCAAGTCTAAGAATCACAAGTGCTACTCAACCCGAGAAGATTCTTATTGACGCTGGTGTACCATCCATTAAGAATCTTCGGTGAGTCGTTCAGTGTTTATCCGCTATAAACACCTACACGTCTATACTAGTCTCCAAGACTAATGGTTCATTGAGAAACTTGGAATCAAATATTCCAATATACGACATGTACTGGTCTCAACGGGTTTACTATACTGACCAAGTAGTGTAAACCTTGACCAGGAACTGTCTGAGAATGACAACGTCATGATACTACTCAATGTCCGTTGCGACGCTTTTACAACAGTACCATGACTAATCATTCTAAGGTCAATACGTCTTTACTATATTAAAAGATAGATTATATTATAGAAACTGCATATATTATTCATAATATAATGTTTTACAGAAGTATTCAACATAAATACAACCGGGAATTGGCGCTCTGAGCACCAACCCCAACAAAATCGATTGTATCACTAATACCCATCGACTCCACGTGTTTATCAAACAACTTCGGAGGTATGGCCTTCGTCAGCGGGTCTGCTACATTATCTTCACTCAGTACCTTGCACACGACAATATCCCCTCGCGACACGATCTCTCGAATGATGTGGTACTTGTGTTCCACATGCTTCGACTTCTGATCCGCCCTCGGTTCCTTTGCTTGCGCAATGGCTCCAGTATTATCACAGTATAATGGAATCGCATTCTCGATACTTGGGACAACTCTCAATTCTGTGATAAAGTTCTTTATCCACACAGCCTCTTTTGCAGCTTCAGAAGCTGCATATATTCCGCCTCAGTGGTGGAATCTGCTGTCGATCCCTGTTTGGAACTCTTCCAACAAACTGCACCTCCGTTAAGGGTAAAGACAATCCAGATGTAGACTTTCTATCATCGGGATCCGATTGAAAATCGGAGTCTGTATACCCATTAACCTGTAACTCGTTTCCTCCATAAATTATTAATTTATCCTTGGTACCTTTGAGATACTTTAGTATATGTTTAATGGCCATCCAATGGTCATTACCTGGATAGGACTGATATCGACTAGTTACGCTAACAGCGAACTGATATCAGGCCTCGTACATAACATGGCATACATTATGCTACCAAACACGAAGCATAAGGTTGGTTAGACATTCTAACCTTCTCATCTTCTGTTTGTGGACACATCTTCTTAGAAAGATGAATACCATGTATGAACGGTATGTTTGCTGTATTACAGTTACCAAAACTATACCGTTCTAAGATCTTTTCTATGTACGTTGATTGGGATAACCCAATCAGCCTCCCTTGTAAAACTCTATATAGTTTTATCCCTTAAACATAGGAAGCTTCTCCCAGGTCCTTCATGGAGAAATTCTTACAGAGGTATGCTTTGACGCTTTGTAACATACCTAAATCATTCCCAATGATTAGGATGTCATCCAACATATAGGACTGAAAATACCCATGGTCCCACTGGCCTTCTAATACACACAGGATTCTTCCGAATTCTTGAAAAACCAGATGATCTAATAATCTCGTCGAATCGAAGATTCCAACTTCCTGAAGCTTGTTTAAGTCCATAAATGGACTTCTTAAGCTTACATACCATACCCGAGGTTTCGCTGGATGCGAAACCTTCCGGCTGTTCCATGTAGATTTCTTCATCAAGAAATCCATTTAGAAAAGCCGTTTTGACATCCATTGCCAAATCTCGTAGTCATGATACGCAGCTATAGAAAGCAAAATCCGGATAGACTTAAGCATTGCCACCGGCGAAAAAGTTTCATCGTAGTCGACGCCAGGTCGCTGCGTGTAACCTTTTGCTACCAGTCGGCCTTGTAAGTTTCAACCTTACCGTCAGGCCCGCGCTTCCTCTTGTAAACCCATTTACAACCGATAGGAACAATTCCTTTGGGAAGCGGAACCAAGTCCCAAACTTGATTCTCATGCATTGAGTCTATCTCGGATTTCATGGCACTTTGCCATTTCACGGAGTCGATGTCCAACATCGATTCTCTATAGGTGAAAAAATCTGTCTCTTCAACTAAGAGAACATCCAGACTCTTTTCTTGTATCAAATACAAGCGTTCAGGAGGTCTAGATACCCTTTCCGACCTACGGAGTGTGTGTGTTGAAGGTCATTCATCTACTTGAACTTTAGGTTCCTCCTTGGTTCGTTGTTTTCAGGTTGGACTTCATCAAGCTCAACCTGTCTATGATTACCACCTTCTGACAAAAATTCTACTTCTAGAAATTTTACGAAGCGAGCTACGAACACATTTCGATGCTCGGTATCATAGAACAGATATCCCCTCGTATTCGAAGGATATCCGACAAACTTAAACTTTTGCCCTCGAGGCGAAAGCTTATCTTGCTGAGTCACCCTGACATAAGCAGGACAACCCCAAACCTTAATATAATTAAGATTTGGTCTCCTACCGAACCATATCTCATACGGTGTCGTAGGAACAGCCTTTGAAGGAATCTTATTCAAAAGATGTGTGGCTGTTAAGAGAGAGTAGCCCCATAAATAATAGGGCAAATCTGTGAAACCATTCCTAACCATTGTGGTAAGTCGTTTAACGCCAATGTAAATTAATGTGTATTTAAATTAATGTGTATTAAATGTAACTCATTTTGACTATTAATTAATGTGTATTTAAATTAATCAAGTATTAAATGTAAATACACAATAATTAGGCAAATAACTATCTAGTCCCTTTAGCACGTATCTTGCGTTTAACCTTTAAACGACTTTATAAATAATCAATATTATTTATTAATGTTGCTCTAGGTGCCTACGAGTTTGTTTCATTATTGAGACTCTTTAGATTCAGGTATATCCGTCACGAACTCCAATTTCGTGTCCATAATCTATCCACCCGTAGATTATGACGATCACGGATAATCTCGCTGAATCATACAGGTCGAGGTCATGGCAAATGTTATAATTCCTCCGTCACAGGTATCCGGATAAATCCCAGAGATATAGATATAAACGTCAAATCTCTATCGGGATTATCCAGTCGACTATTCTATTAGCAATCTCAAAAGAATGTTTAGAACTAGCTTCTAAACTTTACCACGGGCCCATGGTTTTATCTGATTGCTAATCATATGGACTACCTATGCTCTGGTACACAGAACTGACGGATCCTATTTTGATACACATAGGACACCCTGAGGATCTATCTACACCCAACGAACAGGCGGAGGTCTGATCTAAATAGATCGGTGACGTGACTGCCATCTAAGTGTAGAAGATGTCTCATGTACCCACAATGGCATCTCAAGTCTAAGAATCACAAGTGTTACTCAACCCGAGAAGATTCTTATTGACGCTGGTGTACCATCCATTAAGAATCTTCGGTGAGTCGTTCAGTGTTTATCCGCTATAAACACCTACACGTCTATACTAGTCTCCAAGACTAATGGTTCATTGAGAAACCATTGGAATCAAATATTCCAATATACGACATGTACTGGTCTCAACGGGTTTACTATACTGACCAAGTAGTGTAAACCTTGACCAGGAACTGTCTGAGAATGACAACGTCATGATACTACTCAATGTCCGTTGCGACGCTTTTACAACAGTACCATGACTAATCATTCTAAGGTCAATACGTCTTTACTATATTAAAAGATAGATTATATTATAGAAACTGCATATATTATTCATAATAATAATGTTTTACAGAAGTATTCAACATAAATACAACCGGGAATTGGCGCTCTGAGCACCAACCCCAACAAAATCGATTGTATCTAATACCCATCGACTCCACGTGTTTATCAAACAACTTCGGAGGTATGGCCTTCGTCAGCGGGTCTGCTACATTATCTTCACTCAGTACCTTGCACACGACAATATCCCCTCGCGACACGATCTCTCGAATGATGTGGTACTTGTGTTCCACATGCTTCGACTTCTGATCCGCCCTCGGTTCCTTTGCTTGCGCAATGGCTCCAGTATTATCACAGTATAATGGAATCGCATTCTCGATACTTGGGACAACTCTCAATTCTGTGATAAAGTTCTTTATCCACACAGCCTCTTTTGCAGCTTCAGAAGCTGCAATATATTCCGCCTCAGTGGTGGAATCTGCTGTCGATCCCTGTTTGGAACTCTTCCAACAAACTGCACCTCCGTTAAGGGTAAAGACAAATCCAGATGTAGACTTTCTATCATCGGGATCCGATTGAAAATCGGAGTCTGTATACCCATTAACCTGTAACTCGTTTCCTCCATAAATTATTAATTTATCCTTGGTACCTTTGAGATACTTTAGTATATGTTTAATGGCCATCCAATGGTCATTACCTGGATAGGACTGATATCGACTAGTTACGCTAACAGCGAAACTGATATCAGGCCTCGTACATAACATGGCATACATTATGCTACCCAAACACGAAGCATAAGGTTGGTTAGACATTCTAACCTTCTCATCTTCTGTTTGTGGACACATCTTCTTAGAAAGATGAATCACATGTCTGAACGGTATGTTTGCTGTCTTATAGTTACCAAAACTATACCGTTCCAAGATCTTATCTATGTACGTTGATTGGGATAACCCAATCAGCCTCCTTTGTCTATCTCTATAGAGTTTTATCCCTAAAACATAGGAAGCTTCTCCCAGGTCCTTCATGGAGAAATTCTTACAGAGGTATGCTTTGACGCTTTGTAACATACCTAAATCATTCCCAATGATTAGGATGTCATCAACATATAGGACTAAAAAAATGACCATGCTCCCACTGGCCTTCTGATACACACAAGATTCTTCCGAATTCTTGAGAAAACCAGACGATCTAATAATCTCTTCGAATCGAAGATTCCAACTTCGTGAAGCTTGTTTAAGTCCATAACTGGACTTCTTAAGCTTACATACCATACCCGAGATTTCGTTGGATGCGAAACCTTCCGGCTGTTCCATGTAGATTTCTTCATCAAGAAATCCATTTAGAAAAGCCGTTTTGACATCCATTTGCCAAATCTCGTAGTCATGATACGCAGCTATAGAAAGCAAAATCCGGATAGACTTAAGCATTGCCACCGGCGAAAAGGTTTCATCGTAGTCGACGCCAGGTCGCTGCGTGTAACCTTTTGCTACCAGTCGGGCCTTGTAAGTTTCAACCTTACCGTCAGGCCCGCGCTTCCTCTTGTAAACCCATTTACAACCGATAGGAACAATTCCTTTGGGAAGCGGAACCAAGTCCCAAACTTGATTCTCATGCATTGAGTCTATCTCAGGTTTCATGGCACTTTGCCATTTCACGGAGTCGATGTCCAACATCGATTCTCTATAGGTGAAAGAATCTGTCTCTTCAACTAAGAGAACATCCAGACTCTTTTCTTGTATCAAATACAAGCATTCAGAAGGTCTAGATACCCTTTCCGACCTACAGAGTGTGTGTGTTGAAGGTCCGTCATCTACTTGAACTTCAGGTTCCTCCGTTGGTTCATTGTTTTCAGGTTGGACTTCATCAAGCACAACTTGTCTATGATTACCACCTTCTGACAAAAATTCTACTTCTAGAAATTTTGCGAAGCGAGCTACGAACACATTTCGATGCTCGGTGTCATAGAACAAATATCCCCTCGTATTCGAAGGATATCCGACAAACCTAAACTTTTACCCTTTAGACGAAAGCTTATCTTGCTGAGTCACCCTGACATAGGCAGGACAACCCCAAACCTTAATATAATTAAGATTTGGTCTCCTACCGAACCATATCTCATACGGTGTCGTAGGAACTGTTGGTTTCTAATTAGATCCAAGGATCATCAAACAAGCAAGAAAAACGCATGAATACTTCAAGGAGTAAGGCGGAATACATACTCACATTGAATGGTTTGATGCTAGGAAGAACAAAATCCATTTTGCTCTTTGTTGAAGCTCGGTTTTGAGCTGCTGTGAGTTGCTGGACTGCACGGTGGGGGGCTGTTTTGGCTCCTCCAAAAACGGCCATGAGTGACCTCCATGGAAGCTCAAAGCTTCAAGCTCCAAAATAAATCCAAGCTCACAAGATTCGTTTCCCTATCACCATAATATAACCCAAGGTGTGCTAGCACTTCTCCTTCTTCTTCAAATTCGGTCTAACCAGAATTTTTGGGAGAGATTTGGCTCAAAGCCGAGAGAAGGGAGAGAGAAATAGGAGGGAAAAGGGGTTTTCTGCAAAACCGTAAAAGAGAGAGAGAAAAGTGAAAAGAAAAAAATGTATATAGCTTTTTTATATTTTCCAAAAAATTAAAACCATTTACCAAATTTTTACTTTTCCTTAAATGCTAAGTCAAAAAGCAAAACAAAAGTCAAAAAGCAATGCCTTTAATGTTTTTCAACTACCACATCAATCACTCAAATCAATCAATCAAATTGTCACATCACTCAAAGTGACATGTGATTTGACGCTTGATGTGACTAGCGATTTGACGCTTGATTTGACTTGCGTGCCGTACTCGAATTCGAAATGCTAATGCGCTCGCAAATAATCTCGGGCTCGGGTTCGCTAATTCCAAATTAACGAATTTTCCGTCGCGACGTAATTAAAAGATTACGCCTAGCGAAATCACTATTCACATCGCTAACGAATTAATTCTAAATTAATTCGTTCGCCCGAATTAAAATCTAATTTTAATTCTGCGTCGAAATCCAATTTCGCATAATATATCGAATATATTATTTTATCGATTAATTCCAAATTAATCATTCTCTCTCTTTAATTAATATTTTATCCCAGATAAAATATCTCTGTAATTAATCCCAGATTAATTTTCTCTCTCTTCTAATTAATCCCATATTAATAAAGTGCTAGTTATACGTCATCGGTGAATCTTCGGGAAGCGACCCATGAGATCCCCAGATATGTTGGCAGTAAATACGGTCGTCGGACTATCCGAACACGTAAGTACCTCGTATACGTTTATACCGATTTACAAGACAAGGTTGGCTTCTAGCGAAGCGCCATGCCTACCGAATTCTCCAGAAATATCCTTGTAGGAATATGTGATATATATCAAGCGTAGTATACCGAAGTATTACGTATTTATGTCCAGTATCGGATGTTCACGTGCTAGGCCTGGGGCTGGAATTGTGTCTGCCCCGTACGAAGCACATATCAGATGTCTGGTAATTAGTCTCTATAATCGGATATTCATGACCTTGTCATAATATCCCGATAGCTCGAGCATTTAAGAGAACGAGTTCCGTATCCTACGTGACCATCATCTACATATGACTGGAGTGACATTTCCGTCTTGACATCACACCCAACACACTACGATTCTCAATATACCCAGCATCGGCGTACACAGAACCGGTTAAAGCCCTGGATGACCTCAACTAAAGTATATTGATTGTCGTATGTATTAGCGGTGCAAGTCTCAGGTTAAGACAAAATACACCTACCCTGATTGCAGACTCCCATAGACACATAGTCATACTACCAATGGGATTCCGCGGGGGGTCTATCCAGAGCGAAGCTGTTTCCCGTACCATCGGTAAAACACAACCTCCTATTACACTTGCATGAGTATCCTATACCCAAATATATGAGAACTATGACGTTGTGCCCTCACAAACGCGCATAAGTGTAATACTAGTCTTTTACGTATTTATCGATGTCCAATCTCGATAATACTCTGACTAGGGATATTTAATGATTTATCCTTCGTGGACTGATATTGTCTCATATCATTCTCTGTCCAGGAACAAATCATAGGGACCTCTCATCATTTATATAACTAGGTGATCTAATCACAAATGATAAGAGTGCAATCTCCTTTGTCACATAGTTAATTTGTACAACAACACTGTGATCTGTACAAATAGTGACGCTATGGGTCATAATTGTCCAACAATCTCCCACTTGGCCTATAGCCAGTCACTCGAGTCTTTGACACCCGAACTATGTACGGTTGGCTCAAATCGCTGAGAAATACTTTCGTCAGCGGATTTGTATGATTATCATCTTGATGCGATTTATTTGATCATCACATCGCCACGATGTATGATCCGAACGAATCAGATGAATATCGAAGTATATATATGGATCGTTGATGAGACCATTAATTCTTTAGTCTGTGTTGACGCCTAGCTCAGCTGCTAACAGAACTATATCTAATCTAATTAGATTTGTTATTGAACCAGATGGCTTCTATTGCTGCCTCAGCTGCTGCAATTAACCTGCATCTGTTGTTTATTTGGTAACAGTATCTTACTTGGAAGATTTCCAGCTTACTGTATCGTTATACAAACTGTATAGTACCGTTTGCGACTTTTAGTCGTCTTTATCGGTTATAGGAAACTTGCTACAGTGATCCCAGTCACTTCAAGTTCTCATTCTCCATAGACTAAGATAGCATCATTAGTTCTCTAAGATACTAACGGATGTTCTTAACATCAATCCAGTGACTATCACTGAGATTCAACTGTTTGTGAATCCATATGCTCAAAGCGTATGAGACACCAGGTCGCATACATTTTTTTTAATGTACGGTTTCTCGGAGAGTATTTCGAAAGCCAAGCTTTCGCCGATAGTTATTTTATGGGAATATCATTTCCATGAAATGACTTATATTATTATCATTATTTTATAGGACAGCCACTGTCAGTGCGCTCCTACTAACCCTCTTATATACATAAGAATCTTTTCGTTTTGAATTAAATCATAAATCATTATGATTACATCAAAACGATAGTTCCAAGAACCTATTCTTGCTTCAATCCAAACATGGATCGAATAACAAGCATTATCCAAATGGATTTACCGTGGCAACAGGTAAAAGGTTGAATCGTAATCAACACAATGTTGGTAACGATACCTTTCCGCTACAAGCCTAGCTTAGTACGTTGGTATGTTGCCATCCATGTACGTCTTCCTTGAAGACTTATAGTACCATTAGGCATAATGCCTTGTGGTACATCAACTAGTATCCAAACTTGTTAATTTACATGGAATCCATTTCGGATTATATGGCATTTTGCCATATTAGGGAGTCGATACCTTGTATCACTTCCACATACGTAGTCAGTTGGTATCCCTCAATAAAGTCCGATTTCTCCTCTCAGATACTCCATTGTGCTGTGGAGTACCTGGAGGAGTATATTGAGCGAGAATCTCATTCTCCTTCATATAATCCATGAACTCACCACTCATATATTCGCCGCCTCGATCTGATCGAAGGTATTTAATATATTTACCAGTTTGTTTTTCTACTTCATTTCGGAACTCTTTGAACTTTTCAAAGGTTTCCGATTTATATCGCATCAAATAGACATAACCGTACCGTGACAGATCATCGGTAAAAGTAACGAAGTACGAATAACCACTGTGAGCAGTTTGACTTAGTGGACCACATACATCAGAATGTACGAGTTCCAGTAAGTTAATGGCACGGTGTCCAACACCAGAAAATGGGGCTTTGGTCATCTTACCCTGAATACAGGATTCACAAGTTGGATAGGATTCAATGGTAAGATCTGGTATCAAACCATTCCTAACCAATTGTGTAAGTCGTTTAACGCCAATGTGACCAAGTCTCATATGCCAAAGTTCAGTATTATTAATTACAAGTAAACTACGTTTATTAACTCCAGTATTTAATATATCTTTTGAAGTTTGCAATGTATAATGACCATGCTGGTTTGGACAACAAAGGATCTGAATATTATTACTATAATATAAATATAAAGAACTATTCTTAATATTAATACAAAAGCCTTATGTATCCAATACAAAAAGTGATATAATATTAGCTACACATTCAAGTACAAAATGGCATTTATTTAACAAAAGTGTTAATTCGGCAATGAGATCTCGCATACTCCCACTGCAACTGCATCCAAAGAGTCTCCACTCCCGAACCGCAACTGCATCTCCCCGGGCTTCAGCCTCCTACTTTCCTTCAGCACCTGCAACGAATTGCAAATGTGAATAGGACAAGCAGAATCTAAAATCCAGTTGGACGTAACGGCTTCACAAGCCAAAGATAAATCAATAACTGGAAAAATAAAGGTATCTGATGTAGATGCTCTGTCTCTCCTCAGTTGGGCGATGTAATCAGGACAGTTCCTTTTCCAATGCCCGACTTTGCCGCAGTGGTGGCATTTGTCTTCAGAAGCCCTTTTGGGCTTAGCAATCTTCGTCTGTTGTTGAGGACCAAAAGCCTTCTTCTTCTTGCCTTTCTTGTTCTTTCCATTGGACCATCCTTGGGAAGAAGCAGAAAGAGAAGTAGATCTAGGAGGGCGAGTCGGTAATCCCTTCTTAAGGTCCTCTTCTACCGTGAGCAACATCCTATGCAGCTCGTGGTAGGTACAGACAGTCCCGTGCATGTTGAAGTACATCACGAACTGGCGAAATGAAGCTGGAAGTGAACCAAGAATGACACTCCTACCGAGAATGTCATTCAAGATGAGATTATGTTGCCTCAATTGATCGATCAAATCGATCATCTGAAGAACATGTGGGCTAACACTTTGCCCCTCATCCAGACGCGCATGGAACAGTTCCATGGCGACTTTGTGAACAATCACTTGTTCTTGGTTCTCAAACGATTGTCTCAATCGCGTCATCACACTATAAGAATCTAGCATACCATAGTACTGTTGCTTGAGTTTCGGAGACAGTGAACTAAGGATGTATGATTTAACCCTTAAATCATCATCCTTCCAAGTTTCAAAAACTTGGCGTTCCTCCTCCGAAGCATCCGTACCCACAGCAAGGGGCAACGGACCCTCAAGAACATATCCCAGCTTTTTGGAATCGAGGACAATCCTCAAATCCAATTCTCAGTCAGCGAAGTTCTCAGCGCCTTTTAGTTTGTTCGCATCAAGCATACGCGCAAACTGATTTGTGGATTGTGCCGCCATCGCCAATCTATCATATAGATCACGAAAAACGGTTAGCAGAAATTAAGCAGTTTCATATAATATCAAAAGCATAAACTAGATCATGGATTTTTAATCTAATATGCCCCTCCCACTAAATAAAGCAATACTGTAATCCCCAAACAGAATACAAAGATTTAATAATTAAATTAAATACAAATAGTGAAAAGTGGATCCTGTGAATATATTTCGGCTCACAGCAGAGGCACGGTCTCGCCTACGTATATTCATCAGGTAGACAACTCATTTGTCAATCACTAAATAGTGACTCCTGGGTTTCCGGTCCTTGTCGTTTCTCGTTGTCGCTGCGAAGGCAGGCCCACAAGGAGACGTACCAAGGTTAAACTCGTCAATGATAAACTCAAGTTAATTGCGTAATCCTGACAGCTAGGGCACGTTCAGAATTCCGCTTTCGCTTGAATTTATCTAGTATCTGATATACATCCGGTATAAATAAATCTCTATCGGCTACACCCTCACAGCAGAGGCACGGTCTCGGATGTAGTCACAGAGAAGTATTCATAAACCGTATTGACAAGACGGACCACATAACATGCATCAAATACATAATTACATTAAAACCTTATTAATTATGAATTTTCCGCTAAGTGTCATACACCCTAAATCTAACCAAATTAGATTATAATAAGCATGTATAAAGTCAAGAAAACATGATTAAACATTGATTTAATTAAATCTAATCATTTTAGGGGGCCTAGAATCAGACTCGCTCTGATACCATTTTGTTGGGGGTTTTTCTAGGGGCAGAATCCGGTAACGCAGCGGAAGCGGTGGAAAATTGTATTTTCCGATTTCAAAACTTTTTCTCGGATTAACTAAATAAACACATTTATTTAATTATCCAATAATCAAATTATGAAACAAAATTCAAATGAATCATATTCAAGTGAATTTACCGAATTACCCTTACATTGGTATTTTGTCCATTTTAGTCTGAAATTGATCTAATCAATTTTGAATGATTCTAAATCATTTCTAAGATGAACTTAGCATGTTCAAAACATCAAAACACCAAAAGCACCAAAAATCCCAAATTCCTTCATCAATGCCGAATGCACCTCCAAGGTGCCATAATGTGCATTTTGTCATTTCATGCTTCAAAACACATCCAAATGTTATCCAATCAACATGAAACTTTATATGTATCATATACACATCCAAATGCACAACATATATGAAAATCCCAAAATTTGGAATTAGTCATGAACCCTAATTTTTCAATTTCCTCAAATTGGACAAATTAGACCAAATACATTAAATCAATTACTTAAATCATCATTCTTCCATCCAATCCAAGTCTCAACACAATGAAACAACTCAAGATCAAATCTAGGTCATCTAAGAGTGGTTCAACAACTCTAGATTAGCAACATGGTTTCCAAAACCTTAAAAGAATAGTTGCAACTACAATAGTCATAAGCTTTCTTAATCATACATGCTCAACACATTCAACAAAAATTTCCATCATCAAAAACACAATAAATAAAGAAAAGAAAAACTTAAGAACATCAGAAGATGTTTCCTAGATCCTAAGGAACAATTTCCTTTCTAATAGTAAGTTTGAAAAACTTACAAAATCCAAGCTTTTCTTTAGGTTTTTCCTTTTATCCTTCACTTGTTTCCTTAGTTTCTTTCAATGGAGTTTTTATGAAAAGTGTATTAGGTTTACCAAATGAAAAGAAAATGAAAACAATATATACTTGTGCATTTTGGCCTTGGCCGAAAATTCAAGTAATGTATATACCAAATTTTTCATTTCAAAATCATTTAATCAACTTGATAAATATCTAAAGCACTTTATGGATATTTATTTAAGTCAACAATGGCAACTAATATCATTGACTTAAAATATCCTAATGTAAGATATTTATATTTTAATTAATTTAATCATTTAACAATTAAATAATTAATTAATTAATCAAATACAAATATATTAAATATATGTATAATATTTACATTAAATATTAAAAATATATATTCATTTAGGATATAAGTCAAATAAGTCATTTTGACTATTAATTAATGTGTATTTAAATTAATCAAGTATTAAATGTAAATACACAATAATTAGGCAAATGACTATCTAGTCCCTTTAACACGTATCTTGCGTTTAACCTTTAAACGACTTTATAAATAATCAATATTATTTATTAATGTTGCTCTAGTGCTCTACGAGTTTGTTTCATTATTGAGACTCTCTAGATTCAGGTATATCCGTCAAGAACTCCAATTTCGTGTCCATAATCTATCCACCCGTAGATTATGACGATCACGGATAATCTCGCTGAATCATACAGGTCGAGGTCATGGAAAATGTATAATTCCTCCGTCACAGGTATCCGGATAAATCCCAGAGATATAGATATAAACGTCAAATCTCTATCGGGATTATCCAGTCGACTATTCTATTAGCAATCTCAAAAGAATGTTTAGAACTAGCTTCTAAACTTTACCACGGGCCCATGGTTTTATCTGATTGCTAATCATATAGACTACATATGCTCTGGTACACAGAACTGACAGATCCTATCTTGATACACATAGGACACCCTGAGGATCTATCTACACCCAACGAACAGGCGGAGGTCTGATCTAAATAGATCAGTGACGTGACTGCCATCTAAGTGTAGAAGATGTCTCATGTTCCCACAATGGCATCTCAAGTCTAAGAATCACAAGTGCTACTCAACCCGAGAAGATTCTTATTGACGTTGGTGTACCATCCATTAAGAATCTTCGGTGAGTCGTTCAGTGTTTATCCGCTATAAACACCTACACGTCTATACTAGTCTCCAAGACTAATGGTTCATTGAGAAACCATTGGAATCAAATATTCCAGTATACGACATGTACTGGTCTCAACGGGTTTACTATACTGACCAAGTAGTGTAAACCTTGACCAGGAACTGTCTGAGAATGACAACGTCATGATACTACTTAATGTTTTGCGACGCTTTTGCAACAGTACCATGACTAATCATTCTAAGGTCAATACGTCTATACCATATTAAAAGATAGTTTATATTATAGAAACTGCATATATTATTCATAATAATAATGTTTTACAGAAGTATTCAACATAAATACAACCGGGAATTGGCGCTCTGAGCACCAACCCCAACATCACATACATACAAGTCTAACCATCACACAAAAAATTACAATAATTGAAGTTTCTTTCACAACTCAAACCAAACTCATATTAAAGCCTCATTATATGCTTAAACCATCATTAATTACTATGAGAAACTCAAAGCAAACCCTTTAATGCAAGCACTAAATTCGTCCAACCCTTGTTTTTAGGGAAAGAAAATTGGGCATTTTGAAAACAAAGCTTAAACCATGTTTAATCCATCACCAAATGCTAGGAAATGAATGCTACAAGTTCTATTGAAGCTAAAATTCCAAAATAAAATTCTAGGGTTCCTTATCCACGAATTTGGGGCTTCTTTATTCAAGCTCAAAACTGAAAATGAAAAGAGAAAAGGAGAAAGGAAGCTTACATGGCTTGAAGTCAAGCTTGAATCATCATCTTGGCTTGAGAAAATGAAGTGAAGAAAGCTTTAATTGGTTTGAGAAAAATGAAGCCATCCACGTTTTTCTTAAGGTGAGGGAAGAGTGAATAGTGTGTTTTTTATAAAGGGATGTGCTGATTTTTTGTGATGGAAATGAGTGGTGGTGATATTGCCACATAATCCAACTTAATGCAAAAATCACAGGTTACTATTTATCTAAAATTAGATTGTAATTTTGACTAGTTTTTGGACCGAATCTTGAAAAGAAAACTATTCAACGCGGAAGTTGTAGGGAATTCTCTGAGCTTTCCGACGGTATAAAATTCATAACAATCGGAGTTCGTATGAAAAATTTACAGCTGAAATATAAAAGAGCTGCCTATTAACTCAGATGAATAGTAAATGTGCTAAAATTGAAAATTTGTCCGGGACCTCCGGTAGAGATTCCTAAGGTGTGAAACCTATTTTTATATTATTTTATGAATTCTAACATGTCATGCATGATAATTCACTATACCAAATATAACCGGACTGACCGAGATGTTACAAGGTTCGGCTTTGATGATGATTTTCAGAATAAAATAAGAACAATATAGTTTTATATTATTTTAGAAAAATTAAATAGAAGAAAATCTAGCTGATAACGTGTTATAAAAGAATAGAAAATAGAAGAAGATAATATCTTCTAAAACTGCGGGCTTTTCTGTTAATTCTAGATGAATAATTTTACAAGAGTTGCTCTCTATATTAGGTTAAGATTTTATCCCTAAGTATGTGAGTAAGGGTGGCAAAAAAGCCCGAGTCCGGGGTCAAAAACCCAGAGCCTGGCTTTAAAAGGGGTGGTCCGGCTCGGGCCGGGCTCAACAAAAAGCTCGGGCTCGGCCCGTCCCGGGCTTAAAATAAATAAAAATATATTTATACAATAAATTTTTTATATATATAATTTTTTATTATTAAAAAATCGGGCCCGGGAGCCCGGCCCATTGCCACCCTTAAATGTGAGATAAATTAAAAAGAAAATAAAAGTGAAGGACCATTTTATTTACAACTAGGGTTGTGCATCGGTCGGTTTGGTCGGTTAATCCTTGATTTTTTAACCGTAAATGAAATTTTCGGTTAAATAAAAGTGTGACCGATTTAACCAATTTATGACACATAATCATTAACCATTATATTTCTGTCGGTTATGGTTAATTCGGTTATTAACCAATCCAATAAATTAAAATTTAATATTTTTTTATAATTTTTAATTAGTAAAATTATATATGATATAGGTCGGTTCTACCGATTTTTTTGGAACGTTTCAACCGGACAAACCACTGACGCATTAAATTTTTTGGATCACTAATTCGATCACATATGTGATTCTAAAAATACTGATTCTAACTAACATTTGATTAAATATATCTATATTTAATTACATGCGAGAGAAATATTTTTTAACCCTCGATGATTGTCACGGCCTCATATTTCCTTCCAAACCTGCCATGTTAGAAATTTTAAGGGTCACGAATCCACCACGATGCAAAATCTACACATTTGAAATTTTATGTATTTTTATCCACCACGATGCAAAATCTACACATTTGAAATTTTATGAATTTTTACCTTTAAATTCTTGAGAGAAATTAAAAAGAGTCAAAACCAAGCTATTAATGCAGCTTGTCATTTGAATTTTATTAATTTTATTTTCGGGTAGTATTATCAAATCAATATAATTACAACCAATTGAGAGTTTACATTAGGGGTGAGCAAAATCGGTTTCGGTTCCGGTTCCACATGGAACCGGAACCTACCCGGAAAAATTCGGTTCCGCACTAAGTGGAACCAGAACCTACCCAATTAAACATGGTACCTTATTATTCGGTTCCAATCTGGTTCCGGTCCGATTCCGAATTACCCTATTTTAAAATACTTTAATGAAAACTACATTCCAATACGAGTCCGTAGGAAAAAAAACGGGGACCAAATCGGAGTGCGGAAGCTCAAAAACGAAGAAAATGAAGTTTTAGACTTTTAATGCTTGTCAGCCTCATTACCCTTTCTGTTTTCATTTACAATTAGGCAAGTTATCGGTGCATTGAGTTGCCTAGTTGTGAAATCTTGGGTATGATATGTTTAAAATTTAATCAAAGTAAATTAAAAAATAAATGGACAATCAATGGGAAGAATGATACCGTTTCATTTAATCTCTCTACATCATCCGTCAGCTCCTCCATCAGTTTGTAGAGTCCTGCAAGCAACAACATAAAAATGATCAAAATGGATCAAATGGATGATATATTACAACAAAAAATTTGTGCCACTAACCTTCAAATTCATTTCTAAGTTCTGCATTTTGAGATTTTTGCAAAGCAAGTTTCAATGACAATTGATGCGTCTACAAACCAACATTCAGAGACAGCAGTAAAAGAAACAACAACTATATTTTCCTCCAGTTCCTTCATTTTTTTGTCATTCTCCTCAACCAAATTCTAGTATTGTGGAATTAAAGAGACTATTAACATGATGAGCAAATGCCAAATAGCAGACAAAAGCAAGCATACATAGGTTCAAATTTTTTGAATGCAGCTACCACTCAAATAGTAGTGAAACCGGTTCTATATTCGATTCCAAAAATCGGTTCCATGGTCCGATTCCGGTTCCGATCATTTTGGAACCGGAACCTACCTGGATAAAATCGGTTCCTTCATTTTTGGAACCGGAACCTACCCGATTACAACCGGTTCTGGTTCCAAACCCGGAAAACCGGTCCGGTTCCAAACGGTTTCGGGTAGACCTGGAACCGTTGCTCACCCCTAGTTTACATGCAAACTATCTTAACTCTAAAAAATTAAAGGATTCGCACAGGCTTTTATATATATATATATATATATATATATATATATATATATATATATATATATATATATATATATATATATATATGGTTTAATTTCGGTTAATCGGTCTGTTCGGTTAAACGAATCTCATAACCGTAACCGAACCGAATAATCAAAAAAGTTAAAAATTTTAACTGCAATAATCGATTTAACCGAATTAACCGAACCATAATAAAAAAAAATTAGGTCGGAACGGTTCGGTTAATCGGTTAAAACCGATTAATGCACATCCATATTTACAATAAAATTATATATTTATAGATTTGTAATGTATTTATTTAAAAAAAAAATATCTAATGGCATGTGTGTTAAGGAAATGACGAAAAAGGGCCTGAAGTGGTAGATGCAGAGATAAGGTGGGGTCAAGGGTCGTGTGAATCAACGGCTGACAGCATGCCTGGGTCACGAAAGACACTGCTCTCTAATCTATAATGTCAGTTGAGAAAAAGAGAGTGAAGCCGGCCAGCCTGTTTCCCACCCTACTCCATCACTGGCTCCATAAACGGACAAACCTTTAACGAAATCCCCAATCTACCCTCATAAGATCATACACTTCGCTTTAACCACGTGTCAAGCTTCCATATTTAGTCAATCCGACTCCCGCTGGTCCCAGTTCTAGTACACCTACTAACCGCTGATTTCGGCTGGGTGAGATAAATTTTTAATTAGGTGATGGGACCAAAACTATTTGTTAAGAAAATCATGAATTCGGTTGCTACATTACGCGCAGTTAGATTGGGTCATCCGATCAATTTTGAGTGATTTCATTCAACACTCCGGCCGGAACTTAAACTAGTGATAATATGTTACAAAGCCAAAAAATACTACTGATAATAAATTATTAATGAATAATAAGGAATAAACAAAAATGTTTTGGCACTATACAAGAAGAAAACAAGTGGTTTGAATTTTTAGATGATTATTTTCAATGAGCAGTTGGCTGCATTTCAACAAACGATTAACAACTAATAAAATAATACAAGGGGGAAAAAGCCATGTGTTAAGGACACACTACCGAGAGATTGTTAGATAAAAGACTAATTTTAAAATAAAATAAAAAAATCCAACTAAATCCATCAATGGTCAATTCCACTTCACCCTCATAAACAATTCAAATTCCCCCCAGTAAAAATCATAGCGAATTAAAGAAAAAAAAATATTACCCAAAAAAATGATAAAAAACAAAAAAAAAAACTAAAAACTAAAAACAGAAAGCACAATTAATGGGCCACCACCTTATTTCCCCGCGCACTTCCACACTGTTACTAATACTTACGCAATGTTTAGAGAGTTCAAGGACAGTCTCCTCGCCTTGATTTGGTTGGGTCCCCCACTAAGGAGTGACAGCTCGTGGTGGAGTTCGTGATTCAGTGGGAGGCGTTTGACCATCTGATCCCTTTGAGGGATCATCAGACGATTGTCGTAATCCATCATCAGTCTCACCCCTATTCATATCCTCAATCATCCGTACCACCTCTTGCATAGCCGGTCTTTGATCAGGTACAGTAGATACACAACTCATAGCAATTTGCAACAACTGAACCATTTCCTCTTCAATGTTATGATACCTCATCAACTCCACATCAAAAACCTCAGCCGTCCATTCTTCACGTACCACGGACTGGACCCACCTAGGTAGATCAATCCCTTCCTCACCCAATGACGCTTGATTCGGTGCTTTACCAGTTAATAGCTCTAGTAACAATACACCGAAACTGTACACGTCGGACTTGAAAGTGACCTTGCGTGTCTCAACTACTTCTGGGGCACGATACCCTGCGACGCGATTGGGTGGTGTTGTCGTACCGAATACTGGGTTCAGTCCAAAATCCGAAATGCAAGCATCATTTTCGGGTCGGAGCAGGATGTTGGAGGATTTTATGTTTCCGTGGACTACTTTTCCTGACACGTGGAGGTGGGCCAACCCCGTTGCCGCACTAAGTGCTATTCTCATCCGGTTGTCCCAGTCTAGTGGGGTGCGGCCCGAACCTCTGCTCCCTGTAAAACAAATTACCGCGAGTTCCGGTTATAAGTCACGATTGTAAAACAAAATTTGTTTGTTAAACATTAATAATAATAATAATAATAAAAGGCTTCGATAAAGTAACAGGGAAGACTTGAGACATGATGATGTCGGTGGCGCCATGTTTGATCATTGAAGTTGTTGCAATGTTGGTGGCAAAAGTGTAAATTAAACCAAGAACATCGAGTACGTGCTACATGTGCGTAGCTCATACTCAAAGAATGTTTGCACATCGCAGAGGAATGTGCTCCTCTGGTTAGAAAATTATTATGAACTCAATTTTTTTAATTTCCTAATTCGTAGGAGTGAAATTGAAACGCTCTATAAAAATCGAAATAATCTAAACATCATCTTTTATATATATATATTCTATGATCACACAATTCATTCTCCAAATAAATTATTAAATTTTGGACCCATTGACCTAAGGAAAATAAAAAAATATATATATATTAAAAAATGAAAGAGAAAATAGAGGCGAGGGCATACCGTGAAGAAGAGCAGATAAGCTACCGGCAGGCATGTAATCAAAAACAAGCAGCTTCTCATCTTTAGAATAGTAAAAAGCCCTCAAAGGAAGCACATTATCGTGCTTAATCTTGCCCAAAACCTCCATGTGCATCTCGAACTCGCGTTTACTAACAGCAACTTCTTTAAGCCTCTTCACAACCACAGTGGTTCCCTCTTCAAGCACAGCTTTGTAACTAGTCCCCACGCTTCCTTTGCCCAAAACCTCAGCAGAAGCCCTCAACAAATCTTCCAAATCAAAGCTGTAAACCCCTCCTTCAAAGAACACAAGCTTGTTCCTATCAGCCTCAGCTGACCCACCGGTGATATCATCTTTGGATGACGAAGTCCCAGCCTCCGTCGCCACCGCCCGTGTCGTCGCTGCGGCTGCGGGTTTCGGGGCCTTCCCTGGCCGCTGACGGCTTCGTTTTTTAAGACAAAATAGGAGTAATAACAGTAACAGGATAATAAAAACTGCCCCTCCAACGGCAATGCCGACAATGGCGCCAGTTGAGAGTTTTTTAGATTTTTTGTGGGCTGGAGTTGATGGGGTTAAAGACGGTGACGGAGCTGGTGACGGGAAGAATGGGTTACACGGTGGCAATGGGCCACCACATAGATCTAAGTTTCCAGTGAATGCCGATTGTGGGAATTTTGTTAAAGTGGCGGGGATCGAACCGTTGAGATTGTTGTATGAAACATTGAAGTCTGACAAATTATCTGGGTTGATGCTTGGAAGATTGCCTGAGAATTTATTGTTCTCTAAGAACAGACCCGTTAAGCGAGTCAAATTGTTGATACCGAATGGGATTTTTCCGGTGAAATTGTTGGAGGAGAGATCGAGTCGAATCAACCGAGACATTCGAGTCACACTCGGAGGAAACTCACCGGAGAACTGGTTGCCTTGTAAATAGAGGCTACGGATGAGAGTAAGATTGGAGAAATCGGAG